>JAQIFY010003407.1:0-12572 GCA_028533085.1 Varecia variegata | reverse complement strand
AATAGAATAAACTGTACATGGCAATTTCATATTAAGAAATATTGAGGCCGGGCACGGTGGTTCACGCCTGTAATCCTAGCATTTGGGAGGTCGAGGCGGGTGGATTGTTTGAGCTCAGGAGTTCGAGACCAGCCTGAGCAAGAGTGAGATCCCGTCTCTACGAAAAATAGAAAGAAATGATCTGGCCAACTAAAAATATATATAGAAAAAATTAGCCGGGCATGGGGGCGCATGCCTGTAGTCCCAGCTACTCGGGAGGCTGAGGCAGGAGGATCGCTTGAGCCCAGGAGTTTGAGGTTGCTGTGAGCTAGGCTGACGCCATGGCACTCACTCTAGCCCAGGCAACAGAGCGAGACTCTGTCTCAAAAAAAAAAAAAAGAAATATTGAAACACAAACAAAAAGTAATGGGAAGGGTAATTTTTGTTCTAATAATCTTTGGACATTTAAGTATAAAGATAAATACTGTCATTTTCAGGATCATATACATGAAACTTAGCTACTTATAAGAGGATATGGTAAAAAATTAATAATGGACCAAACATGTTTATTATAATAAAAAATTTCTCAAATTTCCAAATCTATTTGAATTAATTTAGAAGTCATGTACAAACATGAATATAAATTTTATATAACATCTTACTATTAACAAATGAAAGGCAAATTCTGAATTTCATCATCACTGAGCATATATGCAACACAAAACATTGCAAATTATGCTTTGTGTCCACTTTGGAAGTTAAAATTGTCAGAAATTTGTCAGCTGTGGTATCACCAGACAAACTGTAATGCAGGCATTAGTAATGGCTTGCCAAGCATGACATATCGTAGACATGGTTAGGGTTTATTTTTTCAGGTGATGGGACATAGCAGGAAACAACAGTGACAAAAATCTCTCTCATAGTGTTTATATACTACTGTGGAAAGAGGAAGATATTTTAAAAAATGAATGATGTATATAACATGTCATAAGGTGAAAGGCCCACTGAGAAAAATAAAGCAAATGAGTGCATTGTATGTATCTATTACGGACTTGGGAAATTACTTGGTTTTGACAATTGGAAGTATCTTAAGAGGGTTTTGGGTATCACTCAAAAGAAATTAGAGTGAACAGAACCTGTAATGGAGATTAGACAGATGAAATGCAGATTATTACAAGGGAAAGTAGAAATTATAATAATAGACTCAAAGTTGGCAGGAGGCTTAGATCTTGTTTAGGAAACCCTTGTTCTCCAGATCAGGAAACGGAAATCCTGAGAGTTTGAAGAGTAGAGGATAGAAATAGAATAGGAAAAAGGTATCTTAAAATAGTATTCGTCCCTTTAGGTCAACACTTTCACCTATTCTGAGTGCAAAGATTTTCTTAAAACCCAGAATCAAGTATTGTGGGTTTCACTCTACTGAGGGCATCCTGTATAACTGCAAGGCAAAAGAGTGGGGTTTTGGTCATTTCAACATCATTTATTTCCATTGCCCTCAAGGGTAATAACACTGTTGCCAGTAGAGGAATGTAAAAAAGTCTTTCTTTAATAAACTCACTGTCCGGGCCCTGCAGGGTGAGGCTGGGCCTGGGTGGGGTCTGGCTAACAGGAGTGGCCTGAGATATCCAGTTCTAGTCCTTCCCATCTGGGGAGTCTGGAGGTGACAGCCCTGGCAGGACTTTGTCCACTGTGGGGACAAATGCTTTCCCCGGGGATCTTCAACATGAACTGGGAGAAGAATGGCATCCTATCTGATGGGAGCAAGAAATCGCCAGCCTGGAGGTCCCCTGATCGCTGGGAGCCAGTTCCTAAATTAACAAGAAGAAAAGACCAATTCTTAGAAGGTGGCGTCCTAGTTTCCAGCCGCCACTCTTCACGGGCCTCAGTGCGGACTCTCCAACTTCCAAGGACCTTCTGCGTTGACGAGTCATCGTGACCTTGGCGCATTATCTGGTTTCCTGAGGCCTATTCTTGCCAGAGGGGCAGGCGTGGAGCACTGATCTGTCATGAGTTCTGCCCCTTGTCCCAGCCTTGATGGCTTTGCCTTCGTCTGGCCGGGACAGATAAGAGGAGTAGAGTTAGTGGACTGTAACTCAAGGGCTTGAAGCCAGAAAGTCAAGGACACACCCGTCAGCACCGGGGCCTGAAGTGGGGTTTCCAGTAGCAGCAAATTCTTCCTTGGATAATGAGTAGAACAGAGGAGAGGCAGAGGAGAGGATAAAAAATTAGGTTTCTGAGTTTTACTGCAATAAATAAAATGGTAATTACAGTAATGATAACGATGCAGCATGTTTTAGCTTTAGAGAAAGAAACCACTGTAGGAGTCTGGATTACAAATCCTTACAATCGCTAATGCACCAGTCACAATCCTCTTTTAGAATAATGTATTTACGGGGAAGCACAATGTCAAGGCACATTTAATTTGGAGCAGACTTAGCTGATTCTCTTGCCTAGTGATTTGGTCAGTGCCAGAAGAATTCACCCAGAAAGAACTGCGTGCACTTTGACCTCAGACTGTTTCGAAATCTTCCAGTAGGCAGAATATGTACTTTTTCCCGAACTTGGAGAAAGTCCAGAAGAAACACAGAGAATGATCAAAGGGGTTGAAACTAGAGTCTAGGAGAAGAGTTTTTTTAAAAAGGAAAGCTGCCTTTGCTTGGAGAAAGAAGAGAAGGGAGGAGGACAGTGACTATAGTGGCTTTGAAAGCTACGAGGAGCTGTTACTCATGGTAATCCATTTATCCATTTATTCATTCACTCAAAGGGCCATGTGGTGGCCCAGGACCTGGTGGACACGTGGGAGGACAAAAACAGAGGTACACAAAGCAAAGCCCTGGCTTCGGAGATCTCCTCTCCATTGCCAGTGACCCAGAATTGAACAGCATCAAGTGCAGAGTTGGACACGAGTAGGAAATCAGCATGAAGTGAAGGCATGTGAGAGACTGAAATGCTTGCCAAGGCCAAGGTTCCAATGGAAACAAATGCATCTCCACTTGCCATTTGTTTATGAGAGCAACTGCTGGCTAAATGGTGCAGTTATTTTCAGGGCCGATTGGGAGAACTTCTACCAGAAAGCAAAAATAAAAAATAAAAAAGATTATGGCTTTAATTTCATAGTTTGGTATATTCTATTATATAAGCCCGGTGTAGTCAGTATAAAGCACAACTGATGTGTGGTTTCCATTATGCTTTTCCTCTCTACCAGACGCTGAATGATTCATGTTAGGGACTGTCCAGGCCACAGAAATAGCAGAACATGCAGAAGCCAATGGTGGCATCTTTTCCCACCATGCTGAAGCCAACAGAAAGCCCACTGGCAAACTTACCAAGAAAACACACATGTATGAATTCATGGTAGTCGACTGTGTTATTAAGTCTTGGGTTTCTGTTGTGCTACAGGTTCTCGGAATTTCCCGTCTTAGATTAACTGAGATTTATCACCATTTAGGACAAATAAAGGTGTGAATCTATCCCATAACTAGGGATGACTTTTTACTCCCTTTATTTAAATCATATAGACAAACAAGTTAGAGAATTCACTAGGAGAGGGTGTTTGTTTGTTTCTTAATATGAATTTTCTGGTTTAACTCTCTAACCATTCAAACAGGAAATTTCAAACTTTTCTAGCCATAGTTAAATCCAGTTCAAAAGCTTATAAGAAACCAAGACAACAGAGGGAGAGTTTTACAACTGAGGAGTGTGCTCTCTAGTCAATATTTTCAGTATTCATTGATCTCTGTGAAAATTTAAATGAGCATTTCAAAAATGCTCAAAATTGACTTCTATGGGTCTCCCCCACACGCAAACTGCCCATTCCTGAAAAAGTCCTTCTTACCTTTGTTCTTTTTTTGTTAATTACATATATTATTTTAAAATGCATAGGCCGTTTTAAAGAAATTGTATGCTTTTAATCGATCCATTAAGTAATACAGCCTGAAAAAATTTCTGCATTATACAAACTTCATCATTTGCTACTAAAGATAATGCTGAAACCTAAGTGACAACTATGAAACTCTTTCATTGCAATCTGCCCTGTTTCTCCCTCATCCTGAAATAGCATCTCACAGGCCAAGTATCTGCTCAGAGCTTACCTGTCTCACTTCCAATCAAAGGCTGATTTGCAAAATGCTTTACAAAATCCTTCAAAGATGCAAATTCATTAAAGCCAAATTTAAACGAATATCCAGTATATTCGACATGAAAGTGTTTCACAGAGTCTTTGGCTCTGAAAGAGAAAAAGAAGAGTTTAATGTTATTTAACAAATGGGTATCTTCTTTGAAGGGAAGCACGATCTTAGCTATTGGCATCAGCATGAACCCTGTGTAAGAACCGAGAATCATGCCATCATTGAGACCATGGATTCTACAGAGCACCACTCGTTTCTTTCGGCAGCTTCGCTCTAATGGAAGACACGAGACAATTCTCCGGACCTACTCTTAGACTCACTGAAAACATCCTTGAATATTACCGTCTGCAGCAGCATGAGCTTAAGGAGACCAGAGAACAGAAATGACAGAAACGGCCTGTGACACCCTCCCCAAATCCTCCTCTGACCTCGGCCGCCTCCCTTATTTGTTTGGGAGTCACTCAGAATTCGGCTTCTGCCACTTAATTAGCTGTGTGGACCCAGATCTTTTCCTGCCATGCGTGTCCCACTGTCTTCTGAATAAATATCAAATTTCCCACATTGTCATTTTTCCAAATGAGGCAGAGTATTAAATAACATATATGTCTATGCATATGTATCCATTTTATTTGAGCTCATTCTATCTTCGAGCCTCACCCCCCCCCTTCCTCACCATGCGGCCACGCTCCAACTTCAGTGTGACCAGAACCACCTGGGAGCGTGTTCACACCCAGGGTGCTGCCTCCCTAGCCCAGATTCAGATTCCATAGGTGCAGGGCGGGGCCCGAGAATCTGCATTCCTTCCGTGTTCTCAGGTGCCGCTGCTGGTCTGGGGGGCCACACCTGCTGAACTGCTGCTCTAGCCCACCTGGACCAACTCTTCCTCAAGGAGCTTTCACCTGTGTCCCTTGGCCCACACTGTTCCTTTCACCTGAGTCACTCTTCTTCCCTGTCTCAGCTCATAGAAATCCCAGCTACCCATGAAGTTTCAGTTCAAATGCCATCTCCTCTGTTAAGTATTTCATGATACCTCCAGCTTCAGTTAACTGTTTTTTATCTTCTCAACCACCTAAATGCTTACCTTGACTTCTCTCATGTGATTTGCCACACTCTACTTTGCAGTAAATTATTTCTATGTGGTCTTATTGGCCCTGTGAGGCTACATGCACCAAAAATAAAGGATGGTGACACGTGCAGAATAAAGACTTTCCCATTGTTAAGAGAATGAGCAAATATATGAATAAAAACAGTCATTCTCCTGAATTGGTCTGTGGTTTCTGTCACTTCTGCTGATAGTTTTTTTTTTAAAAGGCATTCCCCAATGTTTGTAATGAAAATCAATGATTTATAGTTTAATTTTTATGTAGATGAAATATACATGCCATCAATTTATAAGGAGCTTGTGACCTAATTGTTCAGAGAAGACAAACATAGGTAAAAAGTTCACATTCTTTCATCCAATAAGTCCATGTTTGTTTGACATTTTTGGAGTATTCATGCAATCAGGCATCTGCAGCCTAACTATTTGAACTTTCAACATTTGCTGTCGATCTGAGAAAGCACAATTCTGTCACCCAAACAGAATTCCATACTGGATTAATAATTTTCCCATCGATGTTATTCAGAAAATTCATAAACATACTGTGGCTGTCAGGGCAACATGAGAAATGTTAATGAATGTGTGTTTTTCTCTGTGACCCTCTTAATTGCCCTGTCACCCTCCGCCTGTTCCTCCCATGCCCCTTCCATTGGCCTGGAGACGTCCCCGGTCCCAGGAAGAGGGGCGTGAAGGCGACAAGCTAAGACAGCCCCAAATCCCAGCCCCACAACACACACACTTTGTCCCACTCGTTCAATCAAAATCTAGTCTAGGCCATGCGCGGTGGCTCACGCCTGTAATCCTAGCACTCTGGGAGGCTGAGGCAGGCGGATCGCTCAAGGTCAGGAGTTCGAGACCAGCCTGAGCAAGAGCGAGACCCCGTCTCTACTAAAAATAGAAAGAAATGATCTGGACAGCTAAAAATATATAGAAAAAATTAGCCAGGCATGGTGGCACATGCCTGTAGTCCCAGCTACTCGGGAGGCTGAGGCAGGAGGATCGCTTGAGCCCAGGAGTTTGAGGTTGCTGTGAGCTAGGCTGACGCCACAGCACTCACTCTAGCCTAGGGAACAGAGTGAGACTCTGTCTCAAAAAAAGAAGAAGAAGAAGAAAAAAGAAGAGAAAAAAAAACTAGTCTAGATGCGGCTGGGAAGGGATTTTGCAGATCATTAAGGTCCCAGATCAGTTTCCTGGATTTATCTGGGATTATCTGGATGGATCTAACCTGATCCCAGGAGCCGGGTAAGACAGTGTCCCGACTGCTCACAGAAGAGGGAGTCAGGGAGAGGGTCCCAGCTGGCCCAGAAGGAAGCCAACGCCCCTGCTGTGAACAGCCCTAAGGGACCACGTGGCAAGGAGCTGTGGGTGGCCTGTAGGAGTTGGGGATGGTCTCTGGCCCATGGCTGAAAAGAACTGGGGCCCTTAGTTCTACAGCGGCAAGGAAATAAAGGGAAGAGAATGAAAAAGGAGGAAATGAAGGAAGAAGACACTGAGCCCCAGAGAAGAACCTCCACCAACACCTTTATTTCAGCCTGGTGGGACCCTGGACAGAGCATCCAACCAGAAACTGTGAGATAATCAATTTATGTTGCTTTAAGCCATGAAATTTTTTGCTAATGTGTCATGTAGCATAGAAAAGGAATACGGAAGGCCCCAAGCCCAAAGAGAAAACAAGCAAATATGTTGACTCTTAGCTTCTGAGCTCGTAGAAGCCTGTCATCAACTATTTGGGGAAATATTAATAATAATCTTAGCCAGTTTTGTTCCCCTATCAGAGAGAGAGAGAGAGGAGATTAAAAACAAAAAATTAAGGTGAGCAAAAACTGTCACTGCGATGAACGGAAACGAGGATTCAGACGGGAGCACGGAGTGTCCTAATAGACGTTGCCAGTGAGTTAGTGACAGGGAGGCCTGGGCCACACAGCCACGCAGAGCAGGGAAGAAACGCCAGAGCCTTCTGCTGCCAGATCAGCTGGCGGGATGGCACCGCGCAGGGAACTGTGACTTTCTTCCCAATACGTATGGAGGTGCCATCAGAACGGTGATATGACGTCATCGCGGTTTGAGGTTAAGGGGTGGCTGGCTGGGGGAAATTCCCCGAAGTCCTCTCACCCCCAGCCCAATCCACAGGGAACTGCCCAAGGACCCAAATGACCTGCTACGCGTCAGCCGCAGCCGGAGTGTCAGATGCTGGCTGAGAACCAGTCGCCTCCCTGACCATGGGGAATGAGGGTGGCCTCTGGGATCCGGGACACCAGCCAGGAGAGGGTGGGGCGGAGAGCCCAGGTAAGGGCTGGGCCAGCGCCGCCCTGGGCTGTGCGCACCTGGTGGGACTGTGAACTTTGTCACCATTGGGAAGAATTAGGGTCTGCAGAAAGGAGGGCAGTCAGGAAAAATGTTAAAGTTGCCCATTGCTCGCTTGAGTTTGCAACTGTGGAAGTTGCACAGGCACAAGTCACTTTGCTTTTCCAGGGGAGATAAAGAACAGTGGAGAGGGCATGGGCCGGGTTTCGGGGATCGGGGTTCTGGTGCTGATTCTGTCCTGGCTTTGTGGGGTGCCGGATGCTCCCTGCACCACTCTGGGTCTCAGGTTGGTCATCAACCGAGTGAGAGGTTTGGATCAAATGATTCCCAATGTCTACTCCAGCTCTAGCGTCTCCTTCCTGCTCATGGAGGGAGGAGGGATGTTTTTCCTCCTCTCGGCATTCCAACTTTGGAATCCTTTGACCAGGTGGTCCACTAGGAGTCAGTGGCTCGTTATCTGGCAATCTGGGTGATGACACAGCGAGTAAGTGGCAGATAGATGGGCCCGGGCTGAACTCAGCGAGTGGGTCCTCGAGCGCCTACCTCACGGAGAGAGAGTACAGCCGGGTGGTGTCGTTGCTGTCCCTCAGCAGGTAGCTGCCGTCGCATCCGTTGGAGAGGAGCAGGGCCTCCGCTGCGTGGCGCGTGAGGTTGCCGTGGTACCACCTGGAAAGGAGACAACAGCGCTGTCAGTCGGGACAGACCACCGGCGACGACTCCTGCACTGGCTTTTCCTGGCAAAGGAGAAGACCTAGCAGGACCCTCCGCCGCGGGTAGCCCAGACACCAAGTTCTCAGCCCGAACATGGGGACAAGGAAATCTCCGGGAGAGGGTGACAGGGAGAGCAGAGTGGCCCAACAGCAGCCGGTTACGGGCTGGTTTGTGTCCTGAAAACTCACCTGTTGCAGCCCTAACCCCCCAATATCTCGGAATGTGACTTGTTTGGAGAATGAATCTTTACCGAGTTAAAACGAGGTCATTAGCGTGGTCCCTACTCCAGTCCGACTGCTGTCCTTTGTCAAAAGGGGAAATTAGGAGACAGACTCGCATGCAGGGACAGCACAGGAACGAGAGGACAGCCACCTTCCAGCTAAGGACAGGGGCCCCAGCGGACGCTCCCCCACGGCCCTCGGAGGGAACCGGTCCTGTGGGCACCTTGATTTCGAACTCGTGGCCCCCAGAACTTCGAGACAACAGGTTTCCGTGGTTTCAGCCACAGTTTGTGGCGCTTTATTAAGGCAGCTCCAGCAACCTCATGCAGAGCGTTGCTTTGTAATCAGAAATTTCAGAGAAGTCCAAGTTAAAATCGGTATAAAATAGGCTTTGACCAATTTTCTGCCTTTTGTGTGAGAGTCTCTCTGGCACATTGTTTTGCAGGTGGGGTGACATTTCTTGGGGAAACCACGGAGCTATTATTCCGGAGTCTGTTGTCATGAGTGAAGCGAAGCTGGACACAGCCACTCGGACGCCCGACAGTGTGAGGTCCCATCAGGGGCCGTTTCAATGTGACAAATAGCTACAGAGCTGGGGAAGTCCCAAGGAGATTCAAATTGTTCTTTGTGTTAAAAAAAAAAAAAAAGATCTTTGTGTTTTAGAAAAGGCAACATATACCTATGGTAAAAAAAAAAAAAAAAAAAAAAAAAAATTCAAGTAGCCCAAAAGGAGACGCAGTGAAAATAAAGGCTCTTTGTCACCCGTGACCCTCAGTGCACTGTTCCCGTCCCCAGAGCACACCCTGTTAACCATCTTCCCGAGTGTCTTCCTGAGAGACAGTCTGTGCACCTAGAGGCGTGCAGCTGTGTCCCTCCTCTCCTGGCTCTACGAAACTAAGAACATTCTAGACCCATCGCTCTGCCCCTTGTTTCTTTCCCCTAATGACAGCTCTTTCCCATTCTTGTAAGTGACATCCTAGAGGCAGTGCAGTGTGATGATTAGGATTGTGCCCCTGCAATCACTTGGCCTGGGTCCCCAGCCCGGTGACACCTCCCACTAGCTGTACCACTTGGGACAAGTCACTAAACCAACGTGAGCCTCCTCATGTCTAGAACAGTCTTCCCTCGTATGCCAACTGCGATTCCTGCACACGGCAACGCAGGGGACACGGCCCCAAACGCAAGCGTGGCACACAGCAGTGCTGAGCACACCTTAGTGGCCGTCAGGAAGTCATGGAGACCCGCAAAGCCATACCTGGCCATTCACCCTCTGTGGCATGATTTTCTTGTTGCTCAAATATCATTTTAAATACTTTTTATTTAGATTGGATAAGAAAGCTACATAGCAGAGGCCGTTGCTCACTGCTAAGGACCCACAGTCCAGGGCAGCGGAGATGAAGGAAAGACAGGCAATGAGATGAATAATGGCAATGCAATGCACTAAGTGCTAAGAGAGAGGGGTGTACAGCATACAAGAGCTTCCAGGGAAAGCCCTACTCCGGCAGGAAGGAATCGTGTTGTTACGAACCACACTGGTGCCCACGGTGACATCCGTGGACCAGAAAAACTTTAGCCTGAGTAATAACAAGTGATAAACATAAGCACATCTGTGGACGGAAGTTTCTACACAGAGCTCCAAGATATCTTTCTTCTAAATCTTCATTTCCCAATGCATGTTTCTTTAGCATATTTCCTCTTTTAGGGAGAGATGGCTCCATGCTGTATTAGAAATGTCTTTGCGAGCTGAAAACAATGCATGAAAAACATTTGACAAGACGACCCGCTGAGTTATTCAGCCAGAGCAGCCTCATTCACTGAACTCATTTCCCAGACAAGCCCAAATTTGTTCACTACAAAATGCTTTCAAAGGACAATGGGAAGAATTACAAGTGAAGCCATAATGAACTTCGGGTTCAGCTAAAACCAAAATTCTAATTCTTTTTGATAGGTGAAATCTCTACAAGGTCATGAGACTTTAAATATATTTTGCCAATAATCAATTTTAGGATAAACATTTTAACATAAGATTCAATTTGAGCCAGTAGACCACTTATCTGAAGCAATAGTTGATTCACAAAATCCTAAACCAAAGGATCTGGAAATTCCTTTGGATTCTTTTCAGTGGGATCTGAAGTTTGTGTTTAAAGCATTTACAGAATTCTCCTGATTCTTAAAAAAATTTAAGAGCATTTGATTTGCTTGAATCTTTTGATATTTAATTACAGCCTGAAGATAGTTTCCACTGAGAAATTTTTTGTGGTAACTTAACAAATAACTATCTACCATAAACGCATAAGAAATACATGCATATAAAGCAAGAAGAGTCACACTGTGCTGCAGTTTGGAAAATTCTCAGAAAGTATTAATTCCAGGTGGCAGAGATTTTTGTGTTTTGGGTTTTTACGGAGTCCAGGGCCTGAGCAAGCCTATTATAGAGCCGTCCATGCAGCCACGTACGTGTCAAGATGTCTATGGTGCACTGAGGATCCTCGTTCCCCAAATAGCTCTTCGCAAAAACCTAAACTTCCCCTTTTCATTGAGTTAAGCATGCCTTTCCTAGAACATTTTGTTGAGCATTTCTTCCAGGCTCATTCCGTATTTCCGTGATTGGTGGGTAGAAACGTCTGCCTACATTGAATTACTGCTTCCTGCTGTAGAGACGGCTTTGAGCAGATGGTCCCAAAGCTACTTCTTGGAGTCCGTAGCTGATACTGATACAAACAGTGGAAAGCATTTAGAATGCACCCTCTTCTCTTTCCTTCATCTTCAACTTCTTTTATGATGCGCTTTCAGTCCCCTTATCACTCAGAGAACTTTTCTCCTCTGAATACCTTTCAGATTTGGAAAATCTATCTTAAAAGTGAGCTTTGACGTGCAAAACGTGGCAGCAAAGGGCCTCCCCTGTTCTAGGTGCTGCACACACACACACACACACACACACACACACCCGGGCGGCCAACTGCATTAGCTTCCCCAGAATTGCCTCACCCGTGACTCACTCTGAACCTACTGTGGGTGAAAACTCCCAGTTAGGTCATTTTTCTCAGCCGCTCCTACAAGGGCGATGCCTTTAGAATTGAGAGCAGGAAGAAACCTTTGCAGCACCGGGAAATGCCAAGGGAGGAGAGATGCTAACGAGCAGCGACCTGGGCCACACAAGCCCCGGGGAGAACCCTGGTGAGGACAGGGCACGCCTTTGTCTCCCGCCATTTCCTCGGCTGGTCTGTCTGCTCCAACGACCGACTTGTCGCTTACTAGCTACGTGACCCATGCGAGTAGCAGCCTCAGCTTTCCCGTCATCAAGGTGACTAGTAATAACGCCTAGAGGAAAATCTTCTCATTTTCATATACTGGAACATGGTCTTCTTTTATAAACGTTTTACACAATTCTTTAGCTTTTACAGAAGAAAGCAAGCTACAAACTTGGCTAAACTGTGCAATGCCCTTGGAATACACCAGACATTGTGCTAGGTGTTAGGAATGCACATCAGTGCAGTTTGGAATAGGTTCATTTTCCTGAAACTAAAAAAGAAAATAAAAATAAAAAATTATTTTGGTGTCATTTTCCCTGAAGAAATGAACAAGAGCAAAAAACTACTATTTATAATAATACATGAGAAGCAATGTGACATTCGCCTTTCTCCGTACGGCCCACGCATCACTGTAACTATGTCTCAAAGCTAACAGAGTCAACAGAGCAGAGACTAATCAAGCTTCAAAAAACAAAAAATATTTGTACTGGGCTTAAAAAATTATCAAAACCGGCAATTGACCTTGAAGGAAACAGTGGTATTATCACTTGGAAACACCCACTTACCAAAGAATTTTCAAAGCTGCTTCTTAGTGAGACACAGGAAATAAACCCAGCCGCAGAGAAGGCGGACGGGCGAGATCCGGGCAGCTGGTCCTCAGTCCAGCCTCCTTTGCTTTCATTCCATGCCTCTTCCAGCTAGAACCGTCGGGAAAATCGCCCCGGAATATTGGAACCTTCATAGTTCCTTGGGACGTTGAGTTTTACTGTCTTCATTTACTGACCTAAGTTTATGTCTCATTTGCACTGTCCTTTAAAGCAGTGGTCCCCAGCCTTTTTGGCAGCAGGGCCAGTTCCATGGAAGACATTTTTTCCATTGC
>JAQIFY010003406.1:0-12572 GCA_028533085.1 Varecia variegata | reverse complement strand
GGGGATGAGCGCTACATACAGAGCTAGTGTGGAGGTGAAGCCTCTTAGAGAAAGAGCCGGCGGACTGGGGATGCTCAGGGCAGTATCTCTGCAAGCCGAGGGACCCCCGCTGCGTCTCAGCGTCCGCGGCCACTGCAGATGTGCGCTGGGCTGCCGTGGCACTCAGCTCCACCTCCTAGGTTTGTGGCATGGCCAGACTTTTCGTGGAGACTCCGAAATGTAGGCTTTGAGGAATTAAGTAATAGTCACTCTACATAAACAACTCGCCAGCTCTAGGGAGTCCCTGCGCAGTCACACACCAAGTCCGGAAGTCTGCTCCCAGCCCACACCCTGTACCCACAGGCTCGGCAATGGCTGAACGCACACAGTCGCCGTACCTGGGAGGCAATGCCCTGCAGTGGAGAAGGACACGGGCTCTGGAGTTAGCCTGGGTGCCAATCCTGACCCATTGCTCCCTGGGACTGGGTGGTCTGTTTGTGTTTTTGGTTTGTTGTTGTTTTTAGAGATGAGGTCTTGTTGAGTCAGCTGGGCTACAGTGCAAAGGCTGCAAAGTATCTCACTGCAGCCTTGAAGCCTTGAACTCCTGGGATCAAGAGATCCTCCTACTTCAGCCTCCTGAGAAACTGGGATGACAGGTACAGGACACTATGCCTGGCTAATTTTTAATTTTTTTTTTTTTTTTACAGATGGGATCTTGCTATGTTGCCAGGCTGTTCTCGAACTCCTGGCCTCAAGTGATCCTCCCGCCTCAGCCTCCTCAGTTGCTGGGATCACAGGCGTGAGCCATTGCACCCAGCTTCTTTAATTTCTTGAGACTCAGGTTACTGTTGTGTGGAGTGAGGATAATCACACCTACCTATAAGCTAATATATATAAAGTGTTTGTAATGTAGTAGGTGATCAATAGAAAAAAACCAAAGACCTATTTTTCTTCATAAATATTTTTAAGACCCAACTTTTCGTGTTTATATCCTGTGGTGGCTTTGCCCACGAGGCTGCTTGAATTTCAGCAACTTTGGCTCTTTAGAAAAAGAAAAACCTGTGCTGGGGAGGCCGGGGAGGGGTGGGAAGACAAGAGCTCCAGTGTGGGCAGGGTCCCCCGACTAGTCACAGGGGAAGATTGTCTCTAGGAGTTTTAATAGGAAGCCCCTCAGTCACCATCTCAGTGTGTCCCATGAGAGGCTCCCCAGGAGGAATTTCTGTCACCAGTTCCTCCAAGTGCCGCCAGGTCGTCCTCAGACATGCCAAGCACACCCCAAACCAGGGCCTTTGCAATTGCTGTTCGTCTGCCTGCAACCCTCTTCTTTGGGGGACTCGATCTTGTTCTTCATTCCAATGCAGCCTTGTCAGAGGAGCCTTTCCCGGGCAGCCCGTCTAGAACAGCATCTCTCCCCGTGCCCCGACTGACCTTTCCTCCCCGCCCTTAACGCCACCTGACACAGGAGGTGCTTACTCCTTCATTATCTGTCTTACCTCCGGGACCTGGGAACGCAAGCTCCATGACCCAGGGACTTGGTCCCTGGGCTCTTCCCCCAGGTCTCAGGAAACATTTTTGGATCAGGTGGTTTGCAGTGGCTTTCTGGGGGGGCTTTACTGCTTCCCAGAAAAACCACCCTCCAAACCATCCTGGGTTCACGCGGAGTAACGGGTCCGTGGCCCACGGGCAGTCCTGCTAGCGCCAGGACGGGCCTGTTTTGGGGGCCAGCTCCTCTGCCCCGGTCCCCCCTTGCTGCCGAGGTGGTTAAACAATAACAGCAGGAGACTGAGAGCAGGAGCAGGGGCTCCTAGGAGAAAAAGACATTTACTCTCATGGAGGTGACGCAGGACGAAGCTCCCTACCTCTACGGAGATGCACAGAATACCCCTGGAAACGAGGAGCACTCACCAGTCCTGTCTGTCAAGGGCGCAATTGTCTGGCGCCCGGAGCTGTCAAGGCTGTTTACAGCCGGGCCTGCACACTTGAGCGGGGCAAGAGTCTACTCCCGACTGCGCTGCCGCAGGTAAACCTTTCACGTGGCTCCTTTCTGCGGAAGGTCACGTTTACTCCTTTGGCCTTAAGGGGCTGATCCTGTTGCAGCAATTATTCGCCTGCAGTTCATGCGCTGTCTAAACCTGTATTTCAAAGCTGCATTTGGCTTTAGAAATAAACTCCATCGGCTTGCAGGTGTGTGTGTGTGTGTGTGTGTGTGCGCGCGTGCGTGCGCGCGCGTTGGCATTTGGCCTTGTTGGGCAGTGGGAGCTTTTGAGCTGAACATTCAGACAGTATCTTCCGATGGAAAGTGACCAAATGGCTATGGCTGGAGGTCTGACATGAGGAAACGGCTCCAGATTACTAGGAATGTAATTATGTTTTGCATGACATTGATTTAAAAAAATCTAAGTGATAAAAGTAAACAACTCACGGGGAGTTGGAGCGAGGGCTGAAAACAACATTTCGACTTTAGTGAGCTCATTAACTCAGCGATGAGCTCTATTTTGTGTTCTGCATTTGACCCTCACAGCATGCAGCGTTTGTCCTTATTGCCAGAGCTTGCCGTGAGTGGGGTCTGGCCTCACAGGACAACCGGAAGCTCCCCCTTGAAGCAGACCCCTTTCCTCCAGGGCAGGGGGTGGAAATGTCCTGAAAACATGCGTTTGGTGACACCTTGTATGTTCATTTCCTGGCGTACAAAAATGGTGGAGGCCAAGACGTGGGACAGGCAGAGATCGTGGCCCTCTATTAAGGCTCCGTGGGCGCGTTATAATTGAACTCTGGGACAAGCGCACACACCTGCTTCCTTCTGGTGCCTCCTGCTCTGCCTCACTCAGTAGGACAGTGGGTGCTTGACTGGGGGGGTCCATGAGTCGCTCCCCTTTCCAGCTCATGGGCCTAGAAAGTGCCTGGCAAAGGCTCAACGTGTCATCGTTGAGTGGAGTTGAATTCCCAAAACAGAATTTTAGAAACAGAGATCACCTAGGCCTGGAGCCTGATGTCACAGCACAGGGACTGAAGGGGTGATGTAATTTGCCCAAGATCCCATAAGGCTGATACCACCAGCAACCAGGGCTTTTGCTTCCCTGCCAGAACTTTTGCCACTAGAAAAACAGATGTTTCCAAGTTGGAAGTGGCCTTGGCATTCATGAACATGTCTTCTAGTTTTGCATGTGTGTGTCCACGTTCGGCTCTGTGTGTGTGTGTGTCAGTGTGTGTGTGTACTGGGTCACAACTAATTTCTTTCTGGTCATAAAAAGAGAAAAACTGAAAGTCATCTCTCTAATGCTGTCATTTTATAGATGAAAAGGTTGAGGTCCAGAATCACAATGTCGTTGCCCAGGGTGACACAGCCAGGTGAGTGGCAGGCAGGGCCCACTCCTCATTCTCCAGGCCCAGCCTCTCCAGAGCACCAGGAACCTACCGAGGCACCCACGGGCAGGTGAGACTCAGTCACCCAGTCACAACCCAACACAGTCCACAACGTCAGCTCCACCGGGGCACAGACCTTGAACCTGTGGCAGGGCTTAGCCCATACCAGGTGCTTGGAAAGTATCTGCTGGATGAAGGAAACACTATGGGCATTTTGAGGTGGACCGCGTAGAGAACAGCTATAAAGTTACTGCATAG
The DNA here is from genome assembly GCA_028533085.1 of Varecia variegata. NCBI lineage: Eukaryota > Metazoa > Chordata > Mammalia > Primates > Lemuridae > Varecia > Varecia variegata. Next base: position 8,972 of record JAQIFY010003406.1, on the reverse strand, counting down.
AAAACAACATACATTTTTATAGAACATTTACATCTAAATGAGTTTTGTCTTCCAAAGAATTCACCTTGTGAGGCTATATACATTTATTTCAATACGCTACTACTGTACAAAATACTTTTAAAAGCTCGCTTTTGGCCTTCCCTCCTGAGTTCATTAATAAGTCATAGAAAACCAAAGTCTCATTACTTCATAGTCACATTTTCTTTTTGACCTAAACACAATTTTCTCAGTTAGATCTCCCATCATCTTCCTCATATTTTATTTATTCAAAGATGTTTATTAAATGACTTTTGCATGCCAGCATCACTGACTTCAAGAGTTGGTATCCAATCTTAATATATATATGTACATATGCAGTGAATATTTATTGAATGCCAGCCACTGTGCTTATAAGCACTTTGTATAAACTGGTTTGTTTAGTCCCCACAACAACTTTTCATAGGTATGAAAACTGAAGCTTGGAGAGGTTACACAGATCGTCCCACAACACACAGACGGGAAAAGACAGGTTTGAATCCAGGACTGACTCCACAGCCCAGTAGCTTAAATATCCTGGCATTCAGCAAGTCAGAACACATTCTTTAACGTGATTTTTAAGGACTATGTGGTATTCCATCCTACACACGAACCATAATTTACCAAAGCGGTCTTCTATTGCAGAACATTTAAATTATTTCCTTTAGAAATATTTTAAGGAATTCTGTGATGAATATCACTTGATCTTTTCTTCAGAAAAAATATTCTAGACACAGAATTTCCAGGTCATATTTTTATTTTTTATTTATTTTTTAATTATTATTATTATTATTTTTTTTTTTTTTGAGACAGAGTCTCACTCTGTTGCCCGGGCTAGAGTGAGTGCCGTGGCGTCAGCCTAGCTCACAGCAACCTCAAACTCCTGGGCTTAAGCGATCCTTCTGCCTCAGCCTCCCGGGTAGCTGGGACTACAGGCACGCGCCACCATGCCCGGCTAATTTTTTCTATATATATTTTAGTTGGCCAGATAATTTCTTTCTATTTTTAGTAGAGACGGGGTCTCGCTCTTGCTCAGGCTGGTCTCGAACTCCTGACCTTGAGCGATCCACCCACCTCAGCCTCCCAGGGTGCTAGGATTACAGGCATGAGCGCCTGGCCTAATTTTTATTATTTTTGGGGGGATGTAGTCTTGCTCTGTCACCTGGGCTAGAGTGCTGTGGCGTCATCATAGCTCCACAGCAGCCTCAAACTTCTGGGCTCAAGCGATCCTCCTGCCTCAGCGTCCCAAGTAGCTGGGACTACAGGCATGTGCCACCATGTCCAGCTAATTTTTCTATTTTTTGTAGAGACGGGGTCTCACTCTTGCATAGGCTGTTCCCAAACTCCTGACCTCAAGCAGTCCTCCCGCCTTGGCCTCCCAGAGTGCTAGGATTACAGGTGTGAGCCACCTGGCCTGGCCAAACACTTCTTTTTTTTAATTCATATTCTTTTTTTGTGAGTCGCCTTTTGTCCATTTTTCTACTGGGATGTATACCTTTTTCCTTCTGTTTTGCAAGGGCGTTTTCTACATTAAGGCTATCAATCCTTTGTCTGCCTTTCATACAGCCAACGTTTGTCTCTGTTTGTGGTTTGTCTTTTCATTTTTTCTTAAATCGAATTTAAGTTTTAAATTTTTATATAGTCAAATCTATGCATCTCTTATAATTTTTTCTTTAGGTATTATGCTTGGAAAAATCTTTAGCACTCAAGATTATATAAACACCTCCTATATTTTCTAGTTATTTTGTTTATAGTATTTGGAAAATTAGCTTATCTATTTGGAATTTACCTTGATGATTAGCATGCAATGGGAACTCCAGCTTAATTTTCCCAACAGAGACCAACTATCTCAACATTATTTCCTTGAATAATATTTTCCCTCTCTAATTTTAAATGCTACCTTTATCATGTGCAAAATACTTGTATATACTTGAGTCTGTTTCAAGGTTTTATTTATTTATTTATTTATTTTATTTATTTATTATTTTTGAGACAGAGTCTTGCTTTGTTGCCCAGGCTAGAGTGAGTGCCGTGGCATCAGCCTAGCTCACAGCAACCTCAAACTCCTGGGCTTGAGCAATCCTATTGCCTCAGCCTCCCGAGTAGCTAGGACTACAGGCATGCACCACCATGCCCGGCTAATTTTTTGTGTATGTATGTGTATATATATATATATGTATATATTTTAGTTGGCCAGATTATTTCTTTCTATTTTTAGTAGAGACGGGGTCTCACTCTTGCTCAGGCTGGTCTCGAACTCCTGACCTCAAGTGATCCACCCGCCTCGGCCTCCCAGAGTGCTAAGATTACAGGTGTGAGCCACCGCGACCAGCCTGTTTCAAGGTTTTAAATTTTATTTTACTGAACTGTCTATTCTATGCCAAATCTCTCTGTTTTAATTACTATGGCTTTATAATAGGTTTTCATAACTATGCAAATATCCTCTTATATTTCTTTTTCCCCCCAAAAATTTATTGACTCACTTCTCCCAAAGTCTCTTTGATATATTAATGGGCATATATATATATATATATATATATATATATATATAAAAGTGGGCCAGGTGCAGTAGTTTATGCTTGTAATTCCAGCACTTTGGGAGGCAGAGGCAGGAAGATTGCTTGAGGCCAGGAGTTTGAGAGTAGGCTGGGCAACATAGCAAGACCCCATATCTAAAAACAAAAAATTTAAAAATTAGCCATTTGTGGTGGCATGCACCTATAGTCCCAGCTACTTGGGAGGCTAAGGTGGGAGGATCATTTGAGCCCAGGAGGTCAAGCTTACAGTGAGCTATGATTGCAATACTGCACTCTAGCCTGGGTGACAAAGCGAGACCACGTCTCAAAAAAACACACACACACACACATATACACAATACACATATGTATATATATTTGCTATAATTGCTACTTGAATGGGATCTTTTTCTTCTCAATTTATTTTCATACTGATAATTGATAGTGAATATTCATTTAGTCACTCAGTAAATACTTATTGTCTACTGTGTGCCAGGCCCTGTGCTAGATATTAGGACTATACTAGTTAGTGTACAAAACAGACACAGTCTGTATATAGTATTGATAGTTTCTAAAATATTGATTATCCTTGTATCTCTGGGACAGGACCTGCTTGGGTATGAAATATAATTATTTTAATATATTGTACTAATGAATTAGGATGTGTGTTTTAAGATTCCATATAAGTAGCCTAAGTGAGATTAGTCTGGTCTGGCTTGAGCTGTGTGTGTGTGTCTGGTTTCGGTAGAAGGGTTATATTAGCTTCATAAAATACATTGGAAAACTTGCTGTTATTTCTATAGCTTACACAGCATTGGAATTAAGTGTTTCGTTCTTATTCCTTAATAATCACTTTAAATTATAAAGTTCAAACCAGAAGACTTGAGCCGAAATAAGGCCCCAGGTGTTCTGAATCAGACCTTGAAAGAACTTACCGAAATAGGACAGAATGGGGATTTATGCAACAACAAGACAGATGACAGGAAGTGTCTTTCTTGTCTTGGTCCTGTCCTCTCGCAGGGGAACAGCGGTCTTGTGTGTTCACTTCTTGAAAGGACTGACTTTGTTCCCAGGGAGGAGAAGTGTGCCCTCCTGTGAGAGCTTTGATGCGACCGGGGACTGCAGGACTGAACTGGTGCTACCAGGCAGGGGGTGACCGATTGGCTTTGCACAAGGTGAGTCGAAAACTCCAGTGACAGCAAGCTGGCGACAAAAAGCAGCATCATTACTGTTCCCTCCTCATAGAACCTGCAGGTGTCAGACACAAACGAGAGTCCAATGTCTCCCACTTGTCTTCATCGTTTGCGTCTTTCTGGATTTATACAACTGTGGCTAAAGGTGTCGGGCCAGTTCCATGTCTGCAGCAGGGTATAACGTGAGGGCCAACAGGTCAGCTCAAAGCCCTGATTCTGTGATCCAATATAATACATCTCATAATGCTTTTGTGTATATCCCTGATGCGTCTTTCAATTTTTAAATTTAAGAACCAACTCTCTTACCTTCCCTAAGAACCTCTACACACATGGGGTTCCTAGACCTGTACTTGCAAATAGCTTGTGTATTAGTTTTCTGTTGCTGAGTGACAGATTGCCACACAGTTCCTAGCTTAAAACGGCACCCAATTATTATCTCGCACTTCTAGAGCCAGCAGTCTGGTAGGCTTGGCAGGGTACTGTCCTCAGGGTCTTCAAATGCTGAAATCAAGGAGTCAGCAAGGCTTTTTACTCACTGGAGGCTCTTGGGAAGAAACTGCTAACAAGCTCGTTCAGGTCGTTGGTCAAATTCAGTTCCCGGTGGCCGTTGGGCTGAGGTCCTGTTTCCTTTCTGTCAGCCTGGAGCCTCTCTCAGCGCCTTGAGGTTTCCTGTATACCTTGTCACATTGCCCCTTCATCTTCAGAGCCAGCAATGGCACACTGAGTCCTCAAGCTTTGAATCTACCTCGTCTCTCCTGCCTCCTGCTGGAGAAAGTTCTCTGCTTTTAAAGGCTCATGGGATTAGACCGGGCTCACCAGGTAATCTAGACTATCTCCTCATTTTAAGATCTGTCACCTTAATTACATCTGCAGTGTCCCTTTGCCATGTCACATAACAATACTCACAGGTTGCAGGGATTAGAACATGGATATCTTTGTGGGATCCTTATGCTTATCAAAGCTTTTGTCTCTTTGTTTTCTATATGGGGTATTTTAGGATTATCTTTTCCCTTAAGGAGGAAGTAGAACACAGTTCCCCTCCTTTTGGAAAAAATAAACTGCCAGACACCATCATGGCCCAAATTCACAGAGACATCATGCTGTCCTCTTGTGACCATGGAGTTGTTTGATTCTGGCATCAAACTCAGTAAAATTTGTCTGGTGAATTTAAGACTTGAGAGAGCCCAATTTTGACACACCGTTAGTTAGCACTTGATTAGAAGAAAGCTTGTTTCTTTCTGAAATTTCCCAAGGCAGCAATCCAACAAGACGGAGAGGAAATGCTGATGTAAAAGGGGCAGAGTGGATATACAACTGTTACGTCCGCATATAATAAAAAATTAAACATTAAAAAGAATACATAAAAGGGGCAGAGTGAGGAATGGTGTCCTTAGTGATCATGTGAAAGTCCTCAAAAGCAAAATCTGTCCAAGACTTGAAAGCAATTTTTACATTCAAGTTAACTTTAGAGAATTTAATTATTACTTAGCAAATGTAAATAGAGTACTTAAAATCGTTTATACATGGTAGTTTAAAAAATCATGATGTTAAAAACTTGCTTCCAATATATTTTTTATTGGGTGTAGCATTTGTCTTGTGGTATAAATGAGCAAATAGGTAGGAGAGAAGACATATAAAAAAAAGAAGAAAAGAAAAAAACAAGCAAATATTCACTGAGTACTTATTATATACAGGACAGGCTTATAATGAGCACTTACTATGTCCTCCTACCTAACTCCGGCCAAGATTTTGCTCCAATCTGTAATCCTCTGAAACAGCACTGTCCAACAGAAATGTCATGCCAATGTAATTTTTCAATTGCTTTATTGAGATATAATTTATATAAAGTTCACCAATATAAAGAGTATGGTTCAATGGTATTCACTATGAGTTGTGTATCTATCACCATAATCTAATTTTAGAACTTTTTCATTATCCCAAAAGAAAGCTTACACCCATTAGTAGTCACTTTCCATTCTCCCTGACTCCCAGACCTAGGCAACCACTAATCTACTTTCTGTCTGTACAGATTTGCCCATTCTAGACTTTGTATATACACAGGATCATACAATATGTGGTCTTCTGTGATGACTTTTTCACTTAGCATAACACTTTTGGGGTTCATTCATGTTGTAGCATGTAACATGACTTGATTTTTTTAATTGCTAAAGAATATTCCATTGTATGGATATAGCACATTTCTTTATCCACTCATCACTTGATGGACATTTGAGTTGTTTCTGATTTTTGGCTATTATGATTAATGCTGCTATGGAGATTTATGCACAAGTGTTTTGTGTGTATGTGTGGACATATACTTTTATTTCTTTTGAGTAGATATGGAGAGGTGGAATTGCTGGGTTAGATGGTAACTCCACATTTAGCTTTTTAAGCAACCACCCAACAATTTGCCAAAGTGGCTGCACCATTTTACATTATCAACATATATGCAATTTTCAAAATATTTATTAATATATAATTGACACACAATGAAATGCATGTATATAAAGTATATGATTTGGTAAGTTTTGACATATGAATACACCTATAAAACCAGCACCACAATTACTCCAAAGTTATCCATCACTCCAAAATTTTTCTCTTGCCCTTTGAAATCCATTCTTCCCTTCTTTCCCCACTCCATCACTCAATTATTCCCAAGAAACCACTGATCTACTTTCTGTAACTATGGTTTATTTTGCATTTTCTAGCATTTTTCATAAATTAAATCCTAAAATATTTTTTGCTGGGCTCTTTATTATTTTAAGCATAATTATTTTAAGATTCATCTATGATGTTGAGTATATCAAAAATCCATTCCATTTTATTGATCAGTAATATTCCATTGCAGGTATATACCATAATTTGTCTACCCATTCACCTGTTGATGGATATTTGGGTTGTTTCCAATTTAGGGCTATTACAAATAAAGCTGCTCTAAACATTCATATACAAGTCTTTATATGGACATATACTTTCATTTTTCTTTATTAAATACCTGAGTGGAAATATTTCGGGTGTGTGATAACTATTAAACATCTAAAGTAACCTCCAAACTGCTTTCCAAAATGGTTGTACCATTATACATTCTCATGAGGACAGTATGCAAGTTTCAGTTCCTCTACATCCTTAGCAATACTTGGTATGATCAGTCTTTTAAATTCTGTGGATTCTAATAGTGTGAAGAGGGAGCTCTCTGTGGTTTTAATCTGCACTTTGTGATGCTGAGCATCATTTCATGTGCTTATTTGGTGAAGTATTAATATGTGTTCAAATCTTCATCTATTTATGAAATTGGACTTTTCAAAAATGAAGTTTTGAGAATTTGTTATATATTCTTGCTACAAGTCCTTTATCAGATACGTACTTTGCAAAAATATTCTCCTATTCTGTGGTTTACATTTTCATTTTCTTAACAGTGTCTTTTGAAGAGCAGATATTTTTTAAGTTTTCATGAAGTCCAAATTATTGATTTGTCCTTTTTAGATTTGTGCTTTTAGTGTCATATCTAAACCTTTTTTTGCCTAGTTAACCACAAAAATACTTTTCTCCTTTTTTTGGGATAGAAGTTTTATAGTTTTAGATTTTATATTTCTATCTACGGTCCATTTTGAGATAATTTTGTGGATATGAGATATATAAGATATGATTTGTGAGACAGGGGTTCAAGTATTTGTTGTTGTTTTGCATAGGACTATCCACCTGTTCTAGCACTATTTGTTGAAAAACTATCCTTTCTCCACCAAATTGCTTTTGGACTTTTTAACAAACATCAGTTGCCACAGAATTGAAATATCAGAAATAAACCCATACATTTATGATCAAATGTTTTCCAACCAGGGTGCCAAGAAATAGCCTTTTCAACAAATAATGTTGGAACAACTGGATAATCACATAGAAAAGAATGAAGTTGGACCTGTGTCTTACACTGTACACAAAAATGAACCCCAAATAACTCATAGATCTAAATTTAAGAGTTAAGACTATAAAACACTTAAAAGAAAATGTGGAAGTAAATATTTGTGACATTGGGTAGGCAAGGGTTTCTTAGATATGAGACCAAAAAAACAAGTGATGAAAGAAACAAATAGATAAATTGGGCTACATCAAAATTCGAAAGTTGTGCTACAAATGATACCGTCAAGAAACAGAAAAGATAATTTATAGAATGAGAGAAAATATTTGTAGATCATATAAGAGAATTCCTTTCAGAATATATAAAAAATACTTGTAATGCAACAATATATAGACAAATAACCCAATTAAAAATGAACAAAGGATTTGTAAATACATTCATCTAAAGCAGTCATATAAATGGCCAATAGCACATGAAAAGATGCTCAACATCATTAGTCATTAAGGGAATGCAAATCAAAACTACAATGAGATATCTCTTTATATTCACTATGACGGGTATAATAATTTAAAAAACAGAAAATGACAAGCGTTGATGAGGATGTGGAGAACCTGGAAACCTGTACATTGCTGGTGGGAATGTAAAATGGTGCAGCCACTGTGGAAAACAGTTTGGTTCCTCAAAAAGTTAAACATAAAATTGCCAGATGACCCTTTAATTCCACTCCTAGCTATATACCCAAAAGAACTGAAAACAGACTCAAACAGATATTTGTCAATGATCATTGTAGCATTATTAATAATAGCCCAAAAGTAGAAACAACCCAAGTGTCCATCCACTGATGAATGGATAAACAAAATGTGGTATATACATACAGTGGCGGAGTATTCATCCATGTAAAGGAATGACATTCTGATACATGCGATATACCATGCTTGAAAACTTTATGCTAAGTGAATAAGCCAGACACAAAAAGACAAATACTATATAATTTCACTTATAAGAAATATCTATAATAGGCAAATTTATAGCAACAGAAAGTAGATAAGAGATTATCAGGGACTAGGAGTGAGGAGAGATGGAGAGTTATTGTTTAATGAGTACAGAGTTTCTGCTTGCGGTGTTGGAAAAGTTTTGGAAATAGTGGTGATGGTGCAAAACATTGTGAATGTAATTAATACCACTAAATTGTACACTTAAAATGGTTAAAATGTTATATTTTATGTTATATGTATTTTACTAAAATAAAAAAAAATCACAATGAGATACCACTTCACATTCACTAGGAAGGATGGCTATAATAAGAATGTCAAGTAATAAAGAGTGTTGGCAAAGACGTGGAGAAATTGAAACTTTAATTCACTTCTAATGGGAATGTAAAATTTTGCAGCT
>JAQIFY010003405.1:0-12573 GCA_028533085.1 Varecia variegata | reverse complement strand
CTCTTTGGTTCTCCTGGGGAGAGTTGGAACCCATTCTATTAAGTGAAGTATCCCAAGAATGGAAAAATAAGCACCACATGTACTCACCAGAAAATTGGTTTCCCTGATCAACACCTGGGTGCACATTTGGGAACAATACCAATTGGGTGTCGGACAGAGGTGGGGGGAGGGGATGGGAAGCCACAGGTTTTGATGGACACTCAATGCAGTTTTATCTGAACACGATGCCCCTGGCTGAGGGGCAACCGTGAGTGAGTTCCTGCTTCATCATGTTGCCAACGGCAGGCACCACAGCCCGAGCAGACATCGGTGAGCGAGACTGATCTCGGGAAGCAACCGTGAGATGAGAATGGAGAGCCAGGGCCTCTCTCACACCCAAGATTTGCTCTTTAATGTAAAAGCCTAAATCACAAAGCAGGAGTCGGCCCTGGGAGCCCACAACCTCTGAGCACAGCTGCTTTGGATGAGGCTGGCGCGGCGTCTCAGGTCTCCTTCCCAGTCCTCTGACGGTGGGGGCCCCCCCAGCCTCGCTCTGTCCTCGCGGGGCCACACTGGAGTGTCAGCCACTGTGCACAGGGACTGTGCCCCAGCCTCCACCGCCCACCTCCTCTCCTCATCCCACACCGGCCCAGTTACATTTTCCAAAACGTAAATGAGTTTCCTTTCTTTTCACCCAATACCAGGGGTATTTATAAATGGAGCTTCAGAGGGTCGTGACCTCCCTGGCAGACCCTATGACCTTTGACTCTCTCCTCTCATTCTGACGTTAGGAGCACTGTGGGAATTCAGTACCCACTGATGCCTTGATTTCATGATCCTTAAAGAAAGTGGGGTTCCTTCTTTGCTTTCCTTTTTTCTCTTTTCATTTTAGGCAGGATCATAGTATAGTAAGGTGTGCTGTGCTTTCTAGAAGTAATTTTTTCCTTCCCATAAGCTGATTTTTTTCCTAATTCTTTAGATTGATGTTCCAATTGCCCAACACATTTCTTAAAAGCATTAAGGTGCATCTGAGTAGTGTTAATATTTTAAAATGTTTTGCCGGTTAGAATGCCCTTTTCTCCATGATCGATAGGTGAACCTTGGCTAGAAGGCTTGGAATATTTATTTCTTTGGGGTCTTTGTAGAGAGTGCATCATGTTACACAAGCACTTTGAAACTCAGTGTCATAATTTAATTTCAAGACATAAAGACCGTTCCAAGCTAAAGCATTCATCAGGACAGCGGATGCCAGCTCATGATTTTATTAGCATTTCTAAACTGTAGCTGAAAGGAAAACTTCATTCTAAAAAGTATTTTAACTTATTTTTTTGCCAATTACATTAGAATTGTGATAGGGCCTAGACGTTAATTACTCTTTTCTTTGGTTTGATTTTCCTGATATATCGGTAGTTTCTGGTTTGTGAATTAGGGGAAAATGGATTTTTTCCCACCCTTTCTGAAAGCGCAGTCTTCCAGCCGGTCAGGTGGATTAATGAGGGCCTGACCTCCACCAGGGCTGGATTTATGTGCACTCAAATGTGAAGGCACTTGGACACAACAGCAAATCCTCGCGCCAAGGCATGCCAGAAACATCAAGGGGCTCAATTCATTATTTCTAAAAAAGATAAATTGGGCTGTGAAAGTTAATCACATACAAATGTAGCCTGACGTGAAACGCAACCCTGGATTTTCCTCCAAGCAGGTGGCACTCAGGGGTCCTAAAGCGAAACCCTCAACAGCTTTTGCCTGTAGTTTTGTTTCGGTCTCTCCTCCCGTCAAGTTAAAATGAGGCACCTTCAGTGCTGGGTTTTAGCCTCTTTTGGGATCAAACCACGCTTCGACCTCAGGGCTTCAGCTGGGAGCCAAAGGCAGGCGCCCCCTCCGCCCCCCGAGAAGCTCAGCGCCCGGGAAGGGCATCGTTGCATCGCTCCGGCCGCCGGGAAGTCGGGAAACATGTGCTGTGAAATCAGCCACTCCTTAAACGTTCAAACACTTCTGATTTTTTATACCAGTTAGAAAAATTAGTTTAAAAACTTATGTCCTTTAATTCCCTGTGTTTGTCCCAGTGTGAACAAGTCAGTCTGTGGGCAAAGCCCAGAGAAGCTTCCGCAGTCAGGTAAACGCGGCTCACCTGCCCCAGCCTGCCCGCCGGCCCTCAGCCCTGCCCCGCGTCTGGTCTATGTGAGCAGAAGGTTCTGTTCCACGTTAGTGCCGCAGCGTCTCGCAATTGCCAAGGCAGCCAGTGCGCCGGTGAGGAATGGAAACATCTCACGTAGCAGTTCTATGCCGTGATTTCCTTATGTGGTAGCTATGAGTACGTAGTTTTATACTGATGTGTTTGTGAATGGGTTTTCCTCTTGCCTTTGTACCCAAATAATGCAATTCTGAGAAGAAAATAGGACTTTCCCCCTTAACCTAATTCGCACCCTCCTGGGCACGCAGGGGCCTGCGCTGAATGCGGGCAGCGTCTAGAGTTAGACTTGGTGGGATGAGACTCACTTCATAGCACAGCTCTGGGAATGCTTGTCCATGTGTACCATCTAGTCGTTTTTTTTTTTTTTTTTTTTCATTTCTGTTGTTTTTGAAGAAAACTGAGTGCAGTTGTCTCCTGGGTCTTTATCATGCTTAGTGTGGATGAGCAGCTCCAGCAGCTTCCTGGAGCTCACGGAAGGATGTGTTTGAAATTATCTGCTGTCTCTTACCCCCACACACGGGGGGCATTTGCTCTGTGCCAGGCACAGTGGGCACGACGGTGACAAGGCTCGGCGGCGCTCCCGGGGGATGAGGTCCTGGTTCCAGGGTGCTCCAGCCGGAAGACACCTGCTGGCAGCTCGTCCACATTCTCCTGTCCTTCCCGCCCGCCCTCCAGAATGACCGTTGCGAACAGTCCCGGCTGCGTCTCCTCTGGTCGGGTTAGTTTGAAGTCTCTGAATGGCCCAAGCAATTTACTCTTTGCAGCTCGGATTATAATCCTTTTGTATTTACATAATGTTGAAATTTGGAGATAATTTTGAGATGAATTAAGACCCCCTGGTGACTGCTTGGGAGTCAAATTTAAAATGACACCAAGTGACAGCGAACGCCTCTTGCGAACACAGTGCAGCCCTGTGCTAAAATCGCTTTAGGTCCGTCTTCCAGTTTACTTTTTACCACTCTCTTTTGGCAATGACCCTCTTCAAATGTCCCTCTGCATATAGAGAGTGACAAGCGTGCCCACCAGCACGGGGACCTCAGTTCCCTGGTCCATGAAGGGGAGTAAGCTGGGGAGGGTGTTGTGGGAACCAAACGGGGTTACACATGCGAAGTGCTAAGGACAGTGTGATGCAGGGTCATCCATGTGCTGATGTTTAGTGGAATAATTATTTCAATCATCCCTCATGCCAGTGTTTTTTCCTAGTTTTCTTTTGGTTTGCAACATGATAAAGTGTCTGGCCAGGTCACACTCAGCAAAGCGTTCTTATTGCCAAGCTCATCTGGTACTTTTAGTGGCACTCAGCAGCGAGCCCCCACTCCCAGGGCTCAGCGTGGCTGGGTGGCTGGTGGCGGTGGCAGTGGTGGGGCCCCTAAATCGTGTGGTGGTGCTTGTTGCTCAGTGGTCCCTTCAGAACCCGGCTGAAGCAGCCCTCCCCCATCCATGTCCCCACACCTGGGTACAGCGTCCGCAGTGTTTAGTGTTTACCGTAACGCCCCCGAGTTTAGCGTTTGCTAGGTTAATGACGACCATTCCACTGGGACCCTGCTTCAGAGTTTGATCATGTGGCCCATTTTACAGATAGAGAAACTGAGGCTTGGAAAGCAACTTGCCTGAGTTCTCGCCATGGAAGAGCCACTGTTCTGTCTCCACTGTCCTGTGCTGTCCTCACGGTGGCTTGTCCCCCGGGCCTGGCATCTTTCCCCTGGACAGGCTGCAGGGCTGCCACCATCCTTTCTTGCCGCAGTGGTCTACGGGACAGAAGCGCTGGGATCCCCCCGGTGAAAGGAATCTCTCTCCTCTGCCTCCCGAACCGCTGTGCCGCTGTGAGCGCTACAGAGATTCTTTGCGGGGTACATCCACGTGCACCTGCCGCGTCTGCCCAGCTACACCCCAGTCCTGTGTGGGGGAGACGTTGCCTCTGTCATCTGCACTGACCCTGCAGTGCCTCCCAGGCATCCAAAATGCTTGGTGCAAACCCTTGCTGACCAACTCAAAAATTACCAGGTAGTTGCTCATGTTTCTGACATTTCCAATGCACTAGAAAGAATACAGAAACGCAGTACTTAGAACAAACTTTGGTTCATAGTGTTGGTTTAATAAATATTTGTTGGACAAGGAAATGCTTTAATGATATCCTAGCTCTTCCTGTAACTAGCTGTGTGATTTTAGACAGGTTGCTTAACTTCTCTGAAGTACAGAGTCCTTATCTGTAAACTAAGATGATTGCTTTTCTAAGACTAGTCTGTCTTTAATATTTTACAACTTAGAAGATTGAGACTGTAAAGCTTTAGATTTATTTTGATCAAAATACTAACTATTTTATATTATATGCTTGCTTTTTATTTAAAAAATTTAAATGCATAATTTGAAAGTACAAATCCTGCCACATGGGTTGGCTGATCTAAAATATAATACTCAAAACCACAAACATGTATCTATGTTTAGTTAAAAACATTTACGGGCTTCATTTGAAATACAAGATTGTTGCTTTATTGCTACCCTCAGACAAAAATGAAATGCTTTAAATAGTGGTGCAGCAACATGTTCAGTTAAAAAATGTGCGTATTGGAACATCCCAGCAGGTGGAGAAGGTAGACACCTGCTAGCTGGCAGAATGAGGTGGTCTTCTCTTGCAGAAATAGACACAGAAGGTAAACTTCGATCACAGTCTTAATTTTTGCTTATGTAGCTGTGGTTTGACTACTTATCTGTGAGCAGCATTTTGTTCATTCCCCATCTTAACCACTGCTTCTATTCCAGGCAGGTGCCGAGCATTGGAACTAACTCTGCAAAGCTCCAGTGAGGAAGCAGCACGTCGACAGGTCAGCCGGGGCCCGGAGGCAGCCTGTCCACGTCCGCGTCTCAGCCGCAGCCCGGTGAGCTGCGCACTCCGGGCAAGAGGTTCCCCCTCCACTCCCTGTTTCTGTCTGTAAAAAGCAAATAAGGACAGTTCTTTCCTCACAGGGTTAGTGTTAAGATGAAGTGTAGATTATTGTTAAGGTTAAATTAAAATAGTGCCTGGCATACGAAAGGCCTTCGAGAACGCTACGTGCAATTATACAGCGCCTAGAGCGCAGCAGCCACTTGACCACGGTGAGCGTCTTCTCCCTGCACCGTGAGTGCCACGTGGGCATCGTGCCAATTTCGTTTCTCCCACATCTTAGCGTGGTTCCGGGCACGTGGGGAGCTCAAGTGTGCGCTGAAGGAGGACACGGCTCCCGCTCTTGTGAGATCAGTGTCTGGTGGAGACGTTCAAGTGCAGCCCTCGCAACACCTGTGAAAATGACCATTGTTCCCATCTTTTAGGTGAGAAAATGCTCGGTCTGCCCCTTCTGGAATGTCAGCTGCACGAGCTGGTCTGCCTTTTGTTTTAAATCTCATGCATCTCGTGCACTTGGAAGAGCGCCCACCACATCACAGGTGCTCAGTGGAGACGAGCAGGTGCCCGGCTGATCTCGCATGTGGCCGGGACCCTTGCCGGGACTCTCAATCCGCCTCTCCCACTACTCTAAGTCCCGACCAAACGGTAATGACTCTGGGGGCTGAGGACGGTGAAACAGAAGCACGTTGTGACCGTGTCCTGTCCTGTCCCTCCATCTCCCCCTCCCCCTCCCGCACATGCTCTGCTTCAGTCCTGAGCACAGGACACGCTCGTCAGGGTCATGCACAAACCCTCCTGCCCTTCTCTCCCTCCCCTCCCCCACATACACACGTAACCCCTACCCCGTGCCGGTCACCACGCCAGGCAAAAACAAGCGACAGCCCTGCCCTTGTGGGGTTTGTATTCTAGCCACATTCGTCCAGTGAGTAAGCGGGTACACGCGGGTGCCGTGGCAACAGCTTTAGGAACCGCAAGAAGGCTGGCAGGGGGCTTAGCTAGAGGAGAGGTCAGGGAAGACTGCGTGGGGAACTTAGGACGGTCTGAAGGGTGAGCTGGTGAAGATCACTCCAGAAGGAGGGTGACAGGAAGGGCCTGGGTGTGAGGGGCGTGGTGTGCCAGGGGCTGGGGGAGGGCAGCGTGGCAGGGATGGGGTGGGCGCTGCCAGGTGTGGCCTCCACCTGGTGTTTGCCATCTGGGCTGCAGAGGAGCACTTGGGGGTGACAGGTGCACACCTGTGCTGTGCCCGAGGCGTGCAAAGGCAGTGAGAGTGGGCGGAGGGGGACCCTCGGAGAGGTGCGGCAGTGCGAGTGGGAGCTGGCGCGGCAGGTGAGGCAGGGCTGACGGCTCAGGAGCTATGTGGCAGGTGGGCTCCTCAGGACACAGTGACAGGCAGGACGTAAGGGGCGGGGGTGGAGAGTGCTCAGCATGGGTGGCTGCTGCCACCTCTGTGTGCTCCCTTCTCAGGGTGGCTTGTCTCTGGGAGCAGCTGGCTTTCCAGGGACTGACCACACTTCTCGGCCACATATTAATCACTGCCTGTGGCCAAGGGGCTGAGTCTCCCCAGCTGGATGTGAACACAGTGCAGTCAAGGCTTCTCGGGGACAGGGACCGTCCCCTGTGTGCTCCACTGCTCCAGACGCACCCGGCGGGCGGAGGCGTAGCTGCAGCCCTGCTAGGAGGCCTGGCCTCCCTGGAACTCTCCTGAACGCCTGCTGTGTTCAGCACGGGCTCTAGAACTCACCTTCTGCCCCTGTAAGCTCTGGATGCTGCTTGGCTACCAGCCCCTGGCACTCGTTCCTTCCCTGGTCTCAGCCAGTGTCACCCTGTGCAAGCAGACTGGTCCTCGGCCGAGGCCCCAGGGCCTGTGCGCAGACTCATGGAGCTGCTCTCCCCGTAGCCTTGTCCTCTTGGGGACGTGGTGTCGTGCTTTGGGGTCATCTTCCTTTCCTCTCGCCGGGTCGCAGTCCTTTGCCTGCTCCACGTCACACACAGCTCCGCACCTTTTTCCCAGTTTTCCAGATGTTTATGACCCCAGTGTGGGTCTGGACACCGTTACTTCCTGTGGCTGGAGGCAGACGGTCCCACATCCCTTTCCTGGTGAAAACCTTGGTTCAGATAAATCTGCCAGGTAAAATGAGAACCCCCAGTTAAATCTGAATTTTAGATAAACGGTGGATCCTTTCTTAGTGTAAGTGTGTCCCACACTGGGTGTCCTGTCTGTGTGTCCAGAGCACGTGCTGAGGGTCCCAGGGTGGGCACCTCTCTCTGTGCCTTCCCTGTCCCCTCCTCTGACTGAAGGTTTCCTTAGAGCACATCAGACCCCACGGAAAATTGTTTTTCACCTCCGGGGGTTCTGTGCCTCAGCCCCGAGGAAAGTTGGGAAGGCGAGAAGATGAGGGGCAGCGTGAGAACTGCCGAAGGCCAGGGTCAGAGGGCCGCGGCCCCACTGGCTTCCTGGGAGGCCCCACAACTAGCTTGTGAGTCGCACCCGTTTCTGACGTCAGCGTCTGGCACTGTCACACAGTTGTCTACGGCTGTACCACCCGCCCCCCGAATGCGCTGAGCTCATCTGAGAAGACAGTGCATTTAGGAAACATATTAAATAAGTGAAATTTAAGAGTTAGTTATGAAGTAATCAAATTTTAGCTTTCAATTGTTACTGTGATTACTCCTGCAATTAGGAAAATTGCTAATAGCTTTTACTTAATGTGAACATTCTAATTCTTTACAAACGTGACAAATGAAAAATGGTTTTTAATTAGAAAACTAATTATGAAATGGGAATATGGAACTTATTAATGATAGGTTCTAGTTACGTGAAAATATTTGTCGTCACTAACTGATGTGAGACGGAACGCATTCCAGGTGTGAAGACAATGACCGATCACTTTATTTTTGCCCAATACCAACCCCACGGGCCTGGCAGGGACACTGGCCATGACCTATAGGGGTGTGTTTTTGAGCAGATGTCAGAGAAAAGGGCAACTGTGCCCCTGGACAAAGGCCCCAGAGAGTAAACTATTAATGCCATAAAATTAGAACGGCAATATGTTTGTTAAATAATATATTTGAGTTTCTTGCTTTAAGGAAAAATTTAGCAGTTTCACTGAAAAAAATCCTCTGATATTTTTTTCATTCTATAGGAGGAAAGTGGGTCTAATAAGGTTGACTTTTGATGGTTGAACCTTAAAGCCAAAATGGGATGGATCAGATCAGGGACCAGCAGAAGTAGAAGAGCTGCCCAAATGAGTGACTGCCTCAGTGTCCCTGCCATTCTGCTCAGTGGGTGGACAGTAGGACACCAGGATGCCCAGGGCTGCCACGTCCACCCCGACACCTCTGGGAGCCTCTCCACGCTGAGTCTCCTAACACCCCACTGCCCGAATCTTCTCCAACCTCCTGCCAAACTTGGATCTGGTTTTCACGCTTCACTTGTCACCTTGAACTTGATCCTTAGGTGGTCTCATGATTCTGGTGGAAGCTGGTGCAGTGGCCTAGACCCTGATACTGAGAACACCATCCTTGTTGGCCCTGGGCCAGAGCATGTGGCCTGTGGTCACATTGAAACAGCCAATAGCAACGTGGCTCGTCTCCATGGAAACAGGGAAATGGGGAGTCAGGCCTTGGGCTCTACCACCTTCAGGGTTTTATATTCCATCTCCCAACTCTTTCATTGAATTTTAAAATTGTCCACTCCCATATAGTTAATTTCCAAGAACTCTTTTTTGTTCTCAATATGTATTTGTTCTCCACATATTCCTTTTTTCCAAAAAATATTTCTCCCATAGTCTGCTTTAAGGGTGCTCTATCATTTCTTGTTCTTTCATATTACTAATAAAATCTCGGGGGATGTTAACCAAACACTGCATTATTTTGGACTGTGTCTTTCATGTCAAAATATTTCTCGAGTATCAGATAACACTCATATTTGAGAGCGCAGCACTAAAACCATGCTTGAAAGCTACGTGCTCACGGGTTGTCTTCGATGTGGGGTGGTCTTGCTGCAACTCAGAGGGAACCCCAATAACAGAATGGTTAGGGCTTCTCTTCAGCTGGCCGTATTCTGCAAAGGAGGTGTCTCCTGCACAGGGGTGCAAGCCTGGTGACCAGGTTCAGGGCCCACCTGGGGAAGAAGGTGCAACTCAGTGTGCATTAAGTCAGTTTCCCCGGCCCATTTCCATGCTCGTCTCCGCCGGGTGCTCCCAGCCAAACACACTCCAGTTCCCCCAGGGAACAGAACTTCCGAATTCTGTGGGGGAGGCGGGGGTGGGGTGGGTGGTGGGTGGACGGTGGTGTTAGAGGTTATCGGGGGTTGTCTAACCGATTCCCCCCAACACACTAACTCACTCCTTTCTCCCTCCCTCCCTCCTCCCATCCTCCTCCCTCTCCCCTCCTCCACTTTTCCTCCCTTCCTGTCTTCCCAGCTAAAGGGTCTGACGTTACTGAGCAGTTGGTCTAGGACCTTCAGGTACACCACAGACATCACCGTCTCTGACAACTGCAGACTGTGCTGATTGATTAAAATCCTGTCTCTCGCAGAACTCTGACATGATCTCACAGTCTTTCTCCTTTTTTTCTCTTTTGACCCCCAAGCTCTGAAATATCTTAGACTCCTGCAAGAAAGTTACCAGTATAATAAACACCCACATTTGAATGTTACCAGTATAATGAACCCCCTTTCCTCGAGGTTCATCAGCTGTGATCATTTCATTACATTTCAGTCTGACTCCCCTGCTTTGCTGAGCTATTTGTGAGTCAGTTGCAGAGGGCACACGACATTACAGTCCTAAGTCTTTCCGAGAGCAAGGACACTCTCCTATGCAATCACAACTCAATTATGACTCTTAGTGTATTCGTTTCCTATTGCTGTCGTAGCAAATTGCTGCATTCCGCACGGCTTAAAAACCAAATCTGTTATCCTACAGTTCTGGAGGTCAGAGATCTGAAACGGATCTCGGGGCTCAGATCACAGTCAGGACGGGGCTGCTGCTCGCTGGAGGCTCTGGGAGGGGGGACCCGTTTCTGGCCTTTCCAGCTTCCAGAGGTCGCCTGCGTGATGGGCTCGTGGCTTCTTCCATGTTCAAACCAGCAGTGGCCGATGGAGTTCCCACACCCTCTCACTCCGACAGCGACTCTGCTGCCTGTCTCTCCATCTTCTGGATGGTGGGGATTAAATGAGGACCACCTGGATGATCCAGGCCACTAGTCCTGCCTGAAGGAAGGTCAGTGATCAGCACCTGCAACATCAGCCCCACCTGCCATGCAACCTGACATGCCCATGGGACTGGGGACTCGGATCTGAACACCTGGGGGGCACCATTCTGTCTAGTGCACTCAGGAAATGTGACATTTTCCTAATACAGCTATTTAACGATTTCCCAGTTGATCCAATAATGTTCTTTAAGGCTTGCTTTAAAAAAATTCCAGTGAACGACCACGTGGTGCACTTTAGCTACCACGTCTCTTGTTCATGTAGAACATTTCCTCAGCTTCTTTTGTTTCATAATTGGCATTTTGAGGAATGTAGGTCAGCCGTTTGGCAATTATTTTGAAAACTTTATTTATTTATTGTTTTTGGTAACTGATCCGATGGCCCTGACCTGAAGCTGCTGGTGTTCCTGCAGGTTTCTGGGAAGATGTGTGCTTTGTGCAGGGCACGACCCAGGGAGCCGCAGGGTGTTCCTGGGTAACAGACGCAGAAGCCCAGACTGCCCAGGGTGGGAGGGGGGCCGCAGAGTCAGTCACGGTAATTGCATGTTTTCTATGTGGCTGAAATGTCCCTTTTGCCCCCTGAAATATTATGTTGTCAAACAGCACACAAATAGCATTTTTCAGGTGGGTTCCCCTGCTGTGATGCGTTTTCACCAGCATATTAGTAATTTTTCCGAATTCACATGAAAAGCCAAAGAACCTTCAAATTGACAGTTTGCATATTTATCTCCTCTTCTCCCCACCTCATTTGGTTGACAGCTTGTCCTGGTCTGAAGACGACTGCAGAGGACACTGCCCCTCTCAAGTGTTTGTTTCTTCCTGCGGTTAAAGATGTCATCCTTAAATTGTTTCAGCCGATGCCTTTAGCTGGCTAAATGTGTGTGTGTGTGTGTGTGTACATACATACATTTTATATATATATATATGTTTCTTTCTTGGTGTGGGAAACTTATTTGTTCTCTGTGGTTGCTTTACTAAAATATTTAATTTGCATTTTTTTTTTTTTTGGTAAAGAAAGTAGAATTTTTCCGTATTTCCTTTGAAGGCTATTTAGCCTAACAGGCAGTTCATCCTAAAGTGCTGTTTGGAGTGGGTGAGGGTGAGAACTCGTAGCAAGTTTACATCGCAGCACATCTTCACTGCATCTCAGCTCTGCTGAGCGAGCCCTGGGCTAGGAATCCGGCACCTTCCTTCCTCCCTCCCGCCGGCCTTGCCGGGCAGTCACAGCCGCGGCTCCTGCAGTGTCCCCAGCGGTTCAGGCAGGGAGTGAAGGGCCCGGACGCCCCCTCCTCACAGCGCTGCCCACACCCACCCACCTTTTGGGTCGGGGCCCTGCTCACAAGTCCAGGGTGCTTCTTCTTCTTTTCTTTTTCTATTGGGTTAAAACTGTTTCTTGATAAAATAACTGTTTTCTTCAAATATTACATAGGGTTTATCACACTCAAAAGCATCCCATTGGATTAATTCCCTTTTTTTTTGGTGAGTTAGGGCTACGTACATGATCTAAACCCTGAAGGCAGTGCTGATCTCTCCGTGAAACCCAGTGAGTTAGAACTCCAGGTCAGGGTCTTCGTGCCTCTGGCTGTTTATGGGAAAAGGCAGATTAGTAGAAAAGAGATCATATTAGGAATTTAAGGCAGGATTAAGGGTAGGTGCCGGCCTCGAGATAATTTCCACCTGGTCCCCTTAACCCCCGCCCTCACCCCGAGTCCTGGGCAGTCAGGCAGCGGTTGGGGGCGGCTTTTCCGCGACCCTGGAGCAGCAGTTCGGAGCCAGGGCCGAGCGCCGGCCGGAGCGTGCACGTCCCGTGTATGTTTCCGGGCAGAGGACGCACCGCTTTCACAAACCAGCAAGAGGGACGGGGACCCCAAGGAGGTTAATGAGGACTTAATTGAAGACACCGTGTTCATAAATGGGGTCAGTGGGGTTCACACTATACTCTGCACTGAGGCAGGACAGAGGAGTCACACACTCCGGGGAGAAACAGAAACATTTTGGTGTGGTGACCCTTTGATCCAAATGCGACTTTCCCCTGTCATCCATCCGTTCAACCAGCATTTATTTAAAAATCCTCTTGCACTTTTCTCAGGTGCCAGGCACTGTGCTAAGCAGTGCGGGCACAGTGGACTCGGCTCTAAGGGACCCGTGGCCAAGTGGGGAGGAGGACAGGACCCAACGATGACAGCGTCGGCTCAGGCCCGACTGCAGCCTGTCCCTAACGCAGTGGCGGAGACGATGGGAAGGTGGTGTGGGCTGCAAGGAGGGTCCTGGGGGAGGCGGCCTTGGCTTTGCCGTGTGGTGGGTGGGG
>JAQIFY010003404.1:0-12573 GCA_028533085.1 Varecia variegata | reverse complement strand
AGAGTTGGAACCCATTCTATTAAGTGAAGTATCCCAAGAATGGAAAAATAAGCACCACATGTACTCAGCAGAAAATTGGTTTCCCTGATCAACACCTGGGTGCACATTTGGGAATGACACCAATTGGGTGTCGGACAGAGGTGGGGGGAGGGGTTGGGTGTATATCTACATGATGAGAGCGAAGCGAACTGTCAGTGGAATGGACATGCTTGAAGATCTGACTCGGGGTGTTGGGGGTGGGGGAGGGTATGGGTGTTTACCTACATGATGAGTGCGATGTGCACTGTCGGGGGAATGGACACCCTTGAGGCTCAGACTCGGGGGGTTGGGAGGGGCATGGGTAATATACTTAACCAGAACTGTTGTACCCCCATAATAAGATATAATAAATAAACAAACAAACAAACAAAAAAAAAGTAGACCCAATACTGAGCGCCTTTTTCTACCGATATCCCTCAGTGGTGAGCGAGTCTGTGCAGTCATTCTCAAGTGCAAGAGTGAACAAAAACTCGAGTGGAGTCGCTGGTGGAATGTAGGGTGCTGCTCCCCGCGGCACGGTCTGGTCCGTGAATGAAGCCACGGGCAGTCCTCTGTGGATGGTGCATCTGCCCTGCTCTTACGGAATCAGAGAGTGTGGGTTCAAGTCTCTAGAAAGGGCCAGGAATGCAGATTCCCTGTTGGTGATTAAGGGCAGATCAGTAAGGGCAGGGAGGGTTAGGGTTGGGGTTCAGCCTCCTAACTCGGTATGAGCAGTCTCGACTGCCAAACCAGGCTGCCTGTCCATCCTGTCTTCCCTTCTTGTTAAAACAGGACTACTGTCACGTGTTCGGCTTAGATCACTGTGTCTCTACTGAGAAGTCAAATATTCTCAAGGTGGACCTTACCTCCTGCCCTTGAAAATAGCTCTGCATTTTTGCCTGACATGCCAATAATTATAGGTGAGGCCTTGCAAGGAGTGACTCCTTAAAACTGGCCAACAGATTTCTTCTATGGTAATTTAAACTCTAACTTTCCAGTCTACAGAAAAAGAATTGCTTCTGGTAAGAAACCAACTGCAGTTCCTGTGAAAGGCTGACGTTTCGCTTTCTTTGTGGTGACAGAGCGTCAGTGGCCATTCCAGCCTTTCTAAGCTGTACCATGTTGGAATGAGAGCAAAGAAACAGGAAAAGGCAGGGGCTCTTAGGCCTGCTACATATTAGGCTTTTTTCATTTACCTCACTTAATCCCCATGACAACCTAACAGAGTCCGGATTAGAAATTCTACCTTAAAGATAAGGAAACTAAGACTGAGAGAAGTTGAGTCACTTTACTAATGTCCTACAGTTAAGTGGCAGAGCCTGATTCTAGTTCAGATTTGCCTGGTTCTGGAGCCCATATCGAAAGTCATTTTAACAGAAGTTTACTGAATTTCTGTGAAGCTGAGGATCCCATCTGATAGACCCGAGAGCCCCAGCATTTATAAAAACTTGGTTCCCATCCCCAAGGATTTCACAGTGGCTGCAGACTATGCAGACAGCTTAGCGTGACTGTCCTGTAGCAGGAACATCCACGTAGGTGGGTCATAAACAACCTGCTGGGAAGACAGGGAGGGGGGTGATTAATTCTGATTGGCAATCAGGAAACGTGTCAAAAAGCAAATGGTATTTGATCCTGGCCCTGAAGATGGAAGAGGGTTTCAACAGATGGAGAAGGTGGAACAAGTATTATTTCCAATTTGATTTAAGGAGGCTCCTGGGTGATCTTTAGTCAGCATGAGGTAAGGAACATCTGAGCTTAATATTTTACAAAATCTCAGGAGTCATATTGTCAAACACCAGTGAAAACTGAAATTAAGTCTCTTCATCTAGAATAATTCTTGGATGGTAAAGACATGGTCCTGTTTTTCTTGTAGCAGCAACCCTTGGGGCCATCACTCCCTTCCCTCCATGGTCTCACATTTGTGGAATATGGTGTGCGACCGCGACAGTGAGTGAAATGGGAATTTTAATAAACCTAAAATTAGCTAGACCTAAATAGTCCTCTTACTACATACTTTTAGATATTGAGTGAGTAGTGTACTTTTCCAATAATTACAGCACAATGGAGGTAAGCAGTAAGCACACCTTTTTGTTCTTAATGATTGCATGCATTTTAACCCCCTAAGGGTGCAGAATCTGACCCTCCGTTGCACTGTCCACAGTTTTAGTGCAGAAGAGATTGTACGTTTGCACTGAGAGTAAATCAGAATAAGCCTTGGTGCTTTTCTTGCTTTAAATTGGTTTGTTATTTTCCTTTTCTTACCAAGTCCTAGGATATGCTTTTTTTTGTAATCCGTCTACTCTCCTGCAACTAAAGAGCACTCATATTTCTCCTGGAAAACTGAAGGTCTTGGTAACCAGGGTCTTCCTTAACTGAGATTATGGGATAGCAAACGACGAAAAGGCACTGCACTCCCTGTCACGTTCTGAGACTCTGACGTGTGGTCTTTAGTACCTTCACCTGTAAGTGTGAATGGTCAGTGTAATGCTTAGCTAACACTGCAGCGTTCTGCGGGCAGAAAGCGTGCTGCCTGCCGCCACGCTAGAGATGCGTGTTGCATTTACAACCAAGGTCTCCCATTCCAGTGTACATATTTGCATAGGTCAACAGTGAGGTTGTGATGCTGAGATTCACATGGGACTCTTAGGGGAGCCGAAGGCTGCATGAAGATAAACACAAATGAAATATTTACAAACATATTCCCAAGTCTTTGTTGGGTGCATTGATGGCACCTGCAAGTATTAGCTTAGGATGGAATTAACTAAGTTCATATACAAAAATGATCTACCGGCTGATGTAACCTTCAGGGCAAGAGAAGGGTGGATCCATTTTTTTTCTTTCCTTCTTTCCTTCCTTTCTTCTTTTGTTCCTCTCTCCCTCTCTCCTTCCCTTCCTTTCTTCCTTCTCTTCCCCAACTCTCTGTCTCTCTCCTTTCTCTCCCTTTTTCCCCCTCTCTCCTTCTCCCTCTCCCTCCTCTCTCCCTTTTCCCCCCCTTTCCCTCTCCATCTTCCTCCTCTCTTAGAGTCATCCTCAGGGCTGCTTTTGCACCCTGTTCATCCCTAGCCTTTCTACTGAATCACTGGGGTGTTTGTGTCTGTCCAGAAGGTGGTGGTTATACTTTTGCCACTTCCCCAAAACTCAGAGTAGCCTAGTGGCAAACCAAAATTTCCAGCAGCATGTCGGGAGGCTGTCTGACGCCATTTAATGATATTCAGGCCGGGTAGGAAAGAGCAGCTGCCCTGCAGGTGGTATTCCAGAAATGCTCCCCAGCACCCAGCAGGAAGCTGGATAAGTTTAATTCGGTGAAGCAAATTCAATCATTTGCCTCTTTGTAAATGGGGGCACAGGAAGAAACAAAAAAGATTTTCTTAGTAGTGCTCTAACAAAACGGCTGCTCCTAATAGCACAAATGTTTAATTTCGCTTTCATGGGATTTGCAGAATCACACGATTTTCCAGGAGCTGTCAAGGATGCAAGCACGTGTCATCCCAGGGAGGCACAGAATTTCCAATCCATATCTGTGATATCGCCCCTTGCTTGGAGCTCTGAAAGCACGATGCACGCTTATTAAAGGACATAAAATGGATTCAGATGCTTTCGTCCAAGGCCAAAGAAGGCCTTCTACATCCTGCATTTTTTCCCTTTTACTAATTAGAAGCAGCCGCCATTCATTACATATGAATGCATTTATAGATTTTCAATTTATGTCTGCTTTTTGTTTCAGCAAACCATCTGCAAATTAAATCTACAGCAGAAAAACCTGCCAACCCAGAAAACCCTTTAATACTAATTATGGGATGAGGGTAGAAGATTTGGAGCAATCTTTTATCATCACTATCAAAATTTATCACGGGTTTTATGACAATGTCATTGTGTAGGTCCTGCAGATTGCAGCTCTGGGCCTTGGCTGGGTATCTGTGTCAGGCTCTCTTTGCAAAGAGACATTTAGGTTTAAACAATGTTAAAGTCGTTGGATAAAAATTCTCTAAAGTTAATATGAAATCTTCCAGAAAGAGGTCACCGTCATTTTAGATTGTGCCTATTGCACTTAATGGATTTCTTTCTTTGGTGAGTACACTGGAGCTAAATATTACGTACCTGGGGGCATCTGATAAATTGAATTTATTGTAAATAGTTTATTTTCCTTCAAAGTGAAAGGATGGCCAGCTGTGTCCAGGCCTCAGTCTGTTTGTTCTAGTTAATTTTTGAATTGTAGAAGCAAATATAGCTGAATGGAAACTAATTTCTTCTTTATTCGTCTTTGTCACCGTCATCGTCACCGTCATTCTCTCTATCACTGTTGTTGTCATTTTGAATTAAACTTTATTGAGCATGATACTGGACTGTGTGGCAGGAAGCCTGCAAGTCCTGGTGTCCAATGGAAGGAGCAGGGACTCACCACTTTCCATGTGAAAGTAGCACTGGCATCGCTAGAAGTGTGGGGTCTCCCCTCCTCAGGCCAGGGCTGAGGGCGGAAGAGGATTTTGCAGACGTGATTCACAGTATTTTATGGTGGGGGCAGGGAGGATACACGGGGAGCCCCAGCGACCTACCTGGTTGCTACATGAGGCTCCTAAGCCAGCTGGGATTCTAAATGCACAGGGACGGTAGCCCCGGCCAGAGAAGGGCCCGCTGACCAGTAGCTGCACCCTCAGGGGTGAGGATGTGGGTGAGTCACTGAGGCCCAGACCTGCAGCTCAGAGGAGGGGGACAATGAGCCCCTGTGGCCGCCAGACCCACGGCAGCAGCAGCAGGGGGTCCAGTTCCATCCCCGTGTTGCGAGGGTTATATGTCCACTCGCCTAGGCTGCAGTGCCCAGAGGTGCGGTAAAACACCAGCTGGTTGCCGTGGAGGCGTGTTCTAGATGGAGTTAAGGTTGAAATCAGGAGACTGAGAGGAAAGCAGATGACCCTCCGTAGAGGGGGTGGACCTCATCCAACCAACCGAAGGCCTTAAGAGAACAGGACTGAAGTCCCCTGAGGAAGAGGGGTTCTGCCTCCAGAAGCTTTTCCCTGGGGCTCCAGCCCACCCCACAGGTTTCACAATTGCCAGCCCAACAATTATGTGAACAGATTTTAAAAAACAAGCCTCTCTCTCTAATCTGTGTCTATATCTCTATCTTACTGGCTCTGTTTCCCTGAAGAACCCTGACCAATACTCATGTATTGTATACTCATGTTTACAAAGACCCCTGCCCCCCAAAATGCTCCCCAGATGTCCAGAGAAGTGGCTGGCACAGGGGCTCCCTTTCTGGGGAGGAACTTGCTGCCCCACACGTCACAGCTGAGAGTGAGAGGTCCAGGACCAAGTTCACATCAAGCTGTGTCAGCAAAGCAAGGCAGTTTCCAGGATGACATCGCCTGCCAAGACTATAATTCTGTTTGAAATTGCTTCCATTTTTTTTATTTGCTTCTTGTGAGCTGTTTGAAGGGATAGAAAGGAGACTTCTCAACATCTTGTACAGATGTATTTATGATGGTTTATTAAATGATAACATTTTTTAAAATTTTAAGATAGAGAAAGAACTTATAATTTTAATTTTTTTGAATTCCTTAAAATTTACCAGTGAAGTGTAATAGCTGTATATTTCAGACTGTAACTGAGATGTTGCAAGGAATAATTTTTTTCTTGCTTTTCTTTATATCAATGTAATTTGTAGTTTGAGTTTCCATTCAACTAGGCAGGCATAAACTTAATCTCAGATATTTAGGGTCCTCTCCTTCCCGAGGGTTGATCTAAAAGTGTAGTGGTGAATGTTATAAGACATTGGGGGGTGCATCTTGTCCTGAAGTCAACCCTGCTCATAAGTTAGACGCCCTAAGACTTCCTCTGTCACATGCCACCCTGCTCTTAGCCCAGGCAGGTTGCCTCCTCCTGTGTCCCCGTGTCCCTCCAGGCATGGCCACTCTGCCTGTGTGTGTCCCACTGTCCAAAGTCAACACCATCCAAAGCCCTGTCTCCCTTGCTCCACTGCAGAGTTAGTGCTGCCCTGGTTTGCTGCTCCTCGGGGTTCCTGCGAAGACTCTGAGCACAGGACCTTCCACCATCCATCGCTCCACTCCCACCTTTTCTCGTTCCTCTCTAAGAGCTTAGAGAATCTCTACAGCAATGGAGGGGTTGTCAGGAGGAGAGGGAAAGTCACTCTCCTTAAACCCCATTTCCTTAAACATCGTGTCTCCAATCTCCTAGGTTTCCCAGAGGCATTAGAACCTTAGAATCCAAAGCCAGGAGGGACTGGCAGGTGATGTCCTTTTTTGGACCCGGATGCCTGTTTTCTATGAGGCCAGGAGTGGAGGGTGTGTCATCTGCAGAATGGCACGAGACGCAGGAGGTATAAATACAGTGATCAGGGAAAATAAAACTCAGTGAATATTCTGAATGCCTTGTTCCACCTCGCAGCTGTGAGAAACCCGAATTCCGATGGTGACTGGGGGTCCGAATGTTTGGAGGCACCCCTTGTTTAGATTGAGTTCTATCGATTGATACGATCTGACAGTTTTATCCCATGCTTGTAGGAGCCGCATTTTGTTTAACTCTCTCATTTTCTTTGCCTCCTGCCCTTACTTCTCTGGGCCTAGCCCACGCTTGGCATGCTGCAAGTGCACATAAATATTTGTGGAATAAGTGAATGAATGATACTGAGATTCTATAAAACATCATTAAAAAAACCCAAAAAGGCCTCTCTCCTTTGAATCGTCTCCTGTGTGTGTCTTTTTGTTTGGGTTTGCTGATGTAAAGCATAGACTTCAACCGCTCTGACACATTACCACGGTGTCTGCCTTACAAAGATGCCGGCAAGCAGATGCTGGTGAACCTCCCACAAATGGCTGTCTGCAAGAAGTGTGTGTAAATCAGAGTGCTCCGTCTGGAATCAGCTCAGTACATGCATATTACACCATTGAAGATTTGCTGATTAAATCACCCAAGCCGAAAACAGTTACAGTAATTCCAGACTCCAATTGGATTCCAATGTCAAGGCGAATCATTTGTGAGCGCTGAGCTCATTTAAGCCTGGGAAGTAAATATCACGGGAGAGCTGTTTGCTTTCCGTACCACTTTATGGCTCAATCCTTGCATTCATCATTGTGTCTAGCAAATCACACATCAAAATGCCATTAAATAATGTTGTTGAATAGGTTTTCCTCTTCTGCACAATTGACTATCATGTGACCTAATAGGTTGTGTTAATACTTCAGTGGAAATTTATCGTCTCTAAACAGTGGTCTCCAAATCCTTTTTATTTTTCTTTTATTTCAGGAGAGGTGGTTACTGTGGAGGGATGTGAAACATTATTTCCAAATGCAGAATCGAATGAAAATTCAGGCCTGACTGGGTATCTCACCGTAGACTGGAAAGAAGACTGCAGTGGTGGTGGAGGGCCCAGCGGGGCCAGGTGCTCTGCGGGGAGAACAGCGGACGGAGCATCGAGGACCGAGAGCTCCCAGCGCAACTCTGCCCCTGGGCACCTTTGGATTGTCGCATAATCCAGTTAACTGATATTGCTGTGTTTCCGGTAAGCATAAAGTGAGAGGTTTTCTCTCTAGTTTCTCTGGCTTTATGAACGAGAAATACTGGCTTTATGGTCTTTTTCATTTTTATTTGCTCACTGGCTCCTTACCTGGGAACAAAAGAAAGTAATTTGGGATAACATGGAGAGACATCAACCCTTAGGGTTTTGTGAGAGATATTAGAAAGGGTAGAAGAGGCTTTGTAATCAGACAGAGTTGGGCTTAATTTCTGGAATTTTCTTTGACTAGCAATGTAACCCTGGGTTACTTTCTTCATCGCTCTGTCTCAGTTTATAGACCTACGAAGTGGTGGTAATATCACCTGACTTGAAGGTTTTGTAAGGATTGGAGATAACGTGTAAATCACCTAATAGAGTCTTTGGCACGTGGTAGGTTTCTATAAATACTGGATAATTTTATTTTTACCAGTAAAGTCAAACTATAGTAAAGCAGGCAGGAGGGACATTATGGAAGTCACTGCAGTTTTTAGAATTCGTGATTGTCAAGAGGAAGGGCTGCCCCAGCGCAGCTCTCCATGGCTTCATTGGAGCCTGAGTCTCCTCACAGGTGTGTGGTCTGGGAATCGCTAATGACCAGGACAGACAGAATTTGCTATTGACATCCGCTGCAAAAAAATGATAGCATATTGGAGTTTCTTGGAATAGCAACTCCATCTACTCCTTTTTAAAATTAATAGACTTTATTTTTTAGAGCCGCTTTAAGTTTATAGAAAAATCAAGCAGGTAGTACAAAGGGTTCCCATGTCCTCCTCCTCAATTCAGGGTCCCATGCTGTCACACCTTGCACGGGTGTGGTACATTTGCTACAACTGATGAGCCAATATAGATACATTAGTATGTACTAAAGCCCACAGGTGAGGGTTAGAGCTCGCTCTATGTGCTATAGTACGTCGTACAAGCTCTGACAAATGCAAAATGTCATGCATCCACCATTATGATACCATACGGAAGGGTCTCACTGCACTAAAAATCCCTTGTTCTCTATCTTTTCATCAATCCCAGTATTTACCCAAATTAGCTGAAAATTTTTGTCCATACAAAAACCTGAACATGAATCTTTATAGCAGCTTTATTTATAATTGCCCCAAATTGAAAACAATCAAGACGTCCTTCAACAGGATATGGATAGACAAACCATGGTACATCCATACCATGGGACATTATTCAGTGATAAAAAGAAATGAGCTTTTCAGCCATAGGGAGACATGGAGGGGACTTAAATACCTATCACAAAGTGAAAGAAGTCTGAAAAGGCTGCATGCTGCCTGATTCCAACTATATGACATTCTGGAAAAGGCAAAACTAGAGACACTACAAAGATCAGTGGTTGCCAGGGAGCAGGGCAGAGGGAGGGGTGAATGGGCAGAGCACAGACGATTTTTTAGGGCAGTGACTACTCTGCATAATATTGTAATGGTAGAAACTAAATATTTGCCACAATCCATGGAATGTACAACACAAAGCGTGGACTCTTAACATAAACTGTGGGCTTCAGTTAATGCAGCACACATTGTTCTGTTGTGTTTTGCTTTACTGTGCTTCATGGATATTGTACTTTTTACAAATTGAAGGTTTGTGGCAACGCTGTGTTGAGGGAGTCCTTTCAGTGCCTGTGCTCACTTTGTGTCTCTGTTCCACATTTCGGTATTTTGAGCAACATTTCAAACTTTGTCATTGTTATTATATCTGCTGTGGGGATCTGTGAGGAAGTATCTTTGATGTTGCTATTGTCCTTGTTTTGGGCGCCAGGATTCGTGCCCACAAACGATGGTGAACTTAATCGATAAATACCGTGTGTGTCTACTGTTTCCATCTCTCTCCCTCTCCGCAGCCCCCACTCCCTGACCACAGTATTATTGACATCAGACTGATTGATAATGCCTCAATGGCCTCTAAATGTTCAAGTGAAGGAAGAGTCATATGTCTCAGAAATGATTAAGCTTGGTGAGGAAGGCATGTCAAAAACCAAGATAGGCCAAAAGCTCAGCCTCTTGTGCCAAAAAGCTAGCCAGGTTGTGAACACGAAAGGAAAGTTCTTGGATGAAATTAAAAGTGCTACTTCAGTGAACACATGAATGATAAGGAAGTGAAACAGCTGTATTGCTGACATGGAGAGAGTGTTAGTAGTTTGAATAGAAGATCAACCAGTCACAACATTCCCTTAAGCCAGAGACTAATCCAGAGCAAAGTCTTAACTCCCTTTAATTTTATGAAGGCTGACAGAGGTGAGGAAGCTGCAAAAGAAAAGTTAGCAAAGCCTGGTGCATAAGGTTTAAGGAGAGAAGCCGTCTCCATAACGTAGAAGTGCAAGTTGAAGCAGCAAGTGCTGATGGAGAAGCTGCAGCAAGTTGTCCAGAAGATCCAGCCAAGGTCATTGGTGAAGGTGGCTGCACTAAACAATAGACTTTCATTGTAGATAAAATGAAAGCAGATAAAATCAAAACAGCCTTCTATTGGAAAAAGATGCCATCTAGGACTTTCAATCAATGGTGCTGCAAAAACTGGATATTCATATGCAAAACAATGAATTTGTGCCTTTATCTTATAGCATATACAAAAAGTAACTCAAAATGGATTAAAGACCTAAATGTAAGAACTAATACTATACAACTCCTCAAAGAAAACATAGAGCAAAACTTTCATGATACTGGATTTGACAGTGATTTCTTGGAGGTGACACAAAAAGCACAAGGAGCAAAAGCAAAAAAAAAAAAAAAAAAAAAAGCAAATGGGACTACATCAAACTGAAAAAGACATTTGAGCATCAAAGAACACAATCAACAGAGAGTGAAAATGGAACCTACAGAATGGGAGAAAATACTTGCAAATCATACATCTGATGAAAGTTAAAACAAGTCAGGAGCCCTAAAATCCCAGCACTTTGGGAGGCCAAGGCAGAAGGATCACTGGAGGCCAGGAGTTCGAGACCAGTCTGAGCAAGAGCAAGACCTCATCTCTAAAAAAATAGAAAAATTGTATGTACATGGTGGTGTGCACCTGTAGTCACAGCTACTCAGAAGCCTGAGGCTGGAGGATCATTTGAGCCCAGGAGTTTGAGGTTGCAGTGAGCTGTGATGATGGCATTGGGCTGTAGCTCAGGCAACGGAGCAAGATTCTGTTTCAAAGAAAAAAAAAAAGGATGAAATCATTTTAAATGTACGGTTATGGAAGATGGAAAAAATATACTGTTATATAAGAAACCCATATGCAGAATAGTATGTAGTGTGTCCTACAGTTTGTATTTTTAATAATATGTATTTGCTTCTATGTACATAAAATATCTACGGAATAATAACAGGAAATTAATGACCTGGGCAATGGGAGCTGGGGGAGGAGACAGGTTTACATGTACTATATGTTCTTTTGCATTTTTCAAATTTTGTAACTTGTGTATCTATTACCTATTCAAAGATCATAAAATAAATAGATGAAATTAGCTAATAACATACAAGAGAGGGAGAGAGAGAAAAGGGTAACACAGTGGTAAAAATAACAAACTATAATGGCAATAAAAGGCATAACCAAACAATCATATCTTCTAGACAGTTTAGAAAGCTGAAAAATAAAAATATAAACATAAGGTGATCTAAGAAATTATATTACTATACACACATAATACCAGAATTAATTAACTAAAGTAAAATTCATAAAGGAAGGAATTCTGTAAAAGATTTTAGCATAAATATTTAAATAGCGTTGCCTCACAACATTTCAGATGCAGACGTCTATAAAAACTCACATACACATCATACACATTACACATACACAAAAGAGATACAGTCACTCATTTCCTTCACAAGACTATAGCACTCAATGCAGTTAAGTCAAAAATTAAAGGGGAAAATAAGGACCTAAAATATTGCATTTAAAGTAAAAATATGTAGGTTCTGAATGAGGGTTTGAGACATTTTTCCAAAGAGCAAAACATGAGGTTTAGTACACTGATTTCATGGTATTTTAGGGGAGCTTAGAGACTTCTGTTGCTTTATTTTTTCTATTTATTTTACATATTTAAGCATGTCACAGACGTGGCCTCCCTGAAATGTTGCTATAAATATCCAGCATTGAAACCAGGGCTCTTTGGAGACTGGCTGGGCAGCGGCACAGGAAGGAAGGAATGGCCCGGTCTGGGGGGTGCAGGGCGGGAAGAGCTGCAGAGGAGATGCTGGTGCACCAGAGCAGTGGGGGGTGTGGAGGTCGCACAGGGATGGGTGGGGACAGGAGCCCTGCAGACGAGGGTGGTGAGGGATCCAGCCATGGGGGCAATCACACAGGTCACCACAGGGTGACCCTGGCTATAGCATCCCGGCTCCCTGTCCTCAGACCTGCATTGGCAATGTGGTGGTTCTCTGTTAAACTTCCACGATAATCTTCCCGTGGTCTAATCTGGTTTAAAAATATTTTCTCAAATAGTGTCAATGTTGTGTATGGACTAGAGACGGCTTCATCAAGGGAAGGAAGTCTATAATTATTGCTAGTAATAGCCAATATATTTACTTACGAATGTTCTCATTTAATCCCCCACCCCCCACCGCCTGTCTTTAGAATGAACATGGTTTTGGAGATGGAGAGATATGATCCTGACTCTGCCCTCATGTGATCGTGGATCCTTTCGGAAACTTAGCTTCCTCGTCAGTAAAATGGGGATGGGAGTTCTGGGCTCCTAGGGTTGGTGTCATGCACAGAGGAGCCCGTCGACCCTCTGGGTCCGGCTGGAGGAGGAAGCCTCTTCTGAGTGTGGCCCGGCAAGGTCCTGTGTGTATGGAGTTACTACTTTCAGTTTGAATGGATATTAATTTTCAGTTTCGTCTTTAAATATATGTGAAAAGTATTTTAAACCTCTATTTGCTGTGGATATGGACTCTTTTTCAATGGACCCTTGAGCTCCTCATGTGTCCTGCGCTATCTTGGAAGAGGTTCTTCAGTTACATGTGGGGTGGCGCTTGTGCATTCTGAAACCCAACACCCAAGTCATGAGAAAGAACTCATATTTGAAATTCCTGTCACAGGCAGACGTGGCCTCTGTG
>JAQIFY010003403.1:0-12574 GCA_028533085.1 Varecia variegata | reverse complement strand
ATGACTATGTTACTGATTTATGTATTTCCTACACTATACTTTTTAATGTTATTTTAAAGGGTACTCCTTCTATTTATAAAACCAAAAGTTAACTGTCAAACAGCCTCAGGTAGGTCCTTCAGAAGGTATTCCAAAAGAAGGCATTGTTTTCATAGGAGATGACAGCTCCATGTGTTATTGCCCCTAAAGACCTTCCAATGGGACAAGATGTGGAGGTAGAAGACAGTGATATCGATGATCCTGACCCTGTGTAGGCCTAGGCCAATGTATGTGTTTGAATTGCACATTAACTTTAAAAAAAGAAGAAGAAGAAAACTTCCATCACTAGTAATATGTCATGTGGATATCATGTACCTCTGATAACATCATGATGTTATCAGAGAACAAAGTACCACCTCTATGGTATTCCTCCCACCCATAACCCCAGTCTAATCATGAGAAAACATCAAACAAACCCAAATCAAGGGACATTCTACAAATACCTAACCAGTACTCTTCAAGAGTGTCAAGGTAACAAAAAACAAAGAGAGACTGATTAGAAGAGACTATGGTGTCATGATGACTAAATGCAATGTCTGATGTCCTGGATTTAATTCTGGAGCAGAAAAAAGACATCTGTGGGAAAACTGGTCAAATCTGAATAAAGTCTGTAATTTAGATAATAATGTACCAATGCTAATTCTTAGTTTTAGTAAATATACCATGGTTATGTAAGAGATTAATATTAGAAGTTGGATGAAGGGTATTCAGTAGTTCTCTGTACTATTTGCACAACTCTTCCTTAAATATAAAAAATGACTTGGTCTGCTGTATAGCTTTAATAAATATTAGTTATTACTATAGGTTTTTAAGGTGACACCTCTTCAACTTATACAATGCACTTTTCCCTTTTCTGAGAACTCCCTCCTCAGCCTCTAAGTCCCTTTGGTTATAATGGTGAGGTTTCCAGAAATCACATTAGCAAATATGATGCCCCCTGCTGCATACCTCCTATGCCCTGCCCTGTGATAGTTGATTGGACCAGGGACGGGCCCTTGGCTGAGCCAATGAGCCCCTTCCCCAAGGAATTTCAGATTCCAAGTACATCTGTCTGATATCTTGAATGGAAGATATCTACTTAAGAGCCCTTAGAAGCTGTTTTCTAATATCTGGCCTGAGAAGCAAAGAAGCCATTTTATAACAGGGGAGCAGAATTAAACAGATATGCCTTGAGAGGCAGATAAATTGGTGGAGAAAGGATTCTCAGAGACACTATGGAGCTCCAGCCTTTAGTCCCCTCTAGTTTCTGAATCTATCTGCTCACCTACCCATATCTTCCATGAAATATCCACTTGTCCCCCTATTCCTCTTTGGGCTTAAATGGCTACATTGAGTTTCTGTTAATACAACTAAAAAATGTCCTAACTAGTACAGCCACTTTGTAGTAAATTACATGCATCTAAACTTCCATTTTCTGTTGTATTTGCTTTTTAATAATCAAGGTCAGTAATTTTTAGTCATACTTCATATAAACTATCTGGTTAAATTGCCCCTATCTTTACGTACATATTGCACCTTAAATTCTGATCATTTGTTTATTCTACGCTCATTCTCCAAACTACCTTCACTCTATCTCATGGCCCAAATTCTATCTATACCGCCAGGCTTGGTTAAAATGCTATTTTTCCCATGCAGCCTTCTTTGCCATCTACCCAAAAAGAGAACAATAATAACCAAAAAAAAGCCATGTTTCCTTATCTGCACTTTTTGTAGTAATTATTTCTTTTTATTTTTGCATAATCATTTACATATACTGCCTCTTCCCTCTTAGATATGAAGCTACTTGAGATTAATATCCCTGTTCTTATTCAGGCACCATTCCAAGAAACATTTATATAATAATGTAAAGGATGGAGAAACATGCACCACATGTACTCGCCATCAAATTGGTACTAACTCACCAACACTAAGGTTTCACATGGTATTAATACTCATTGGGTGCCAGTCAGGGTGGGGGTAAACCTACAACTAATGGAAGCAAAATGCACTGTATAGGGAAGAATATGCTTATAGCCTTGGCTTGGGAGGGGCAAACGCATTACATGTAACCAAAATGTTTGTACCCTCATAATATCCTGAATGAATGAATAAATAAATAAATACAAAATCAAGTTCTCAAAGCAAAAAAATAAAATAAAAATAATAAATCAATTTAAATGCTTTAAAAGGATAGAAATGCAAGGTATTAATAATGTTCACCTACATTCTTTTACCATACATAATAAGAAAATTATTTTTTAAAAGTAAAGCTTATCTAGCACATACTTCTGAAAGAAAATATTGGAGAGTATCTTTATTACTGGGGGTTACGCAAAGACTTCTGAACAAGACACAAGAAAGCACTAATAAAGGAAAAGTGGATACATTAACACTATATTAAAATTAAGAATTTCTGTTCATCAAAAGACATCATTAAAGAGGAAAGATAGGCCATAAAGTGGGAGAAAATATTTGTAGGATACATAAAAAACTCAAACCCAAACGTAAAAACGCCTATAAATCATTCTTTTTTAAAAAAAAAAAAGAGGACACATTCTAATAGAAAAATGGGTAAAAGACTTGGGCAAGTACTTCACAAAAAGGAACACCTAGATGGCCATTAAACTTACAAAAATGTGCACAGCATCCTTAGTTATCAAAGAAATTATGCACCTTAAAGCCACAATTAGATAACACTATAAACCCACCAGAATCACTAAAATGAAAAAGATAGGGGAAAAAAGACAAGTATTGGCAAAGTGGGGAAGGAATTAAACAACAATGCACTGCTGCCAGGAGTGTAAACTAATACAACTATTTTAGAAAATAGTTTAGCATTACCAACTAAAGCTGAACACAGGTATACTTTATGACCCAGCAATTCGCACCTATGCATGAATAAACGTGTACATCAAAATACATGTATAAGACTGCTCACAGCACCACCACTCAGAAGAGCCAGAACCTGAAAACAAATGTGCATCAATGGAAAAATGGATACAGACAATGTAGCACATTGATACAGAGGCCTATTATATAGCAATGAGAATGAACAAATTATTGCTAAATTCCAAAAATATGGGTGATTGCATGAGCATAATGTTGAGTTTGTGTTTTTTGAAGCAGGCACAAACACTTTTCTACTGTGGGATTCAACTTAATAAAGTTCAATACTATGCAAAACTAATCAATGGTGTTAGAAGTCAGATTGTGGTTATCTTTTTCAGGTGATAGTGACGAGAAAGGGAGGAGTAAAGATTCTGGGGTGCTGGTATATTCTATTTCTTAGTCCAGAGACTGTTTATACAGTTGTGTTCACTTTGCAAAACTCCACCAAGTTGTAAACTTATAATTTGTGCACATTTCTATATGACAGTTATATTTCAATAAAAGATTTTTTAAATAAAACGTTTTCACACATTATTGCAGCAACAATTTCATTGCCTTAGGCACCATGCCAAAGGGTTGTGTATGTATAAATTACATATTCTTCTAGTAGCACAAAACGATTAAAATCAATAATTTTATATTACACCTTTAAGAATTAAGAGGTAAAATTACACAGTGATTTATTCAGTGGCACAAATAGGAACAATAATAAGTGTTTATTGATTTTGAAATTATGGAGGCCTGAGAATTTAAATCAGAGTTTCAGTATGCAAAAGAAAGCAATTCATTTGTTCAAATGACCTTGGTATTTACGATTAGCTGGGAATTTGATTAAACAGGAGTATATGCCATCATCTTGCAATGTGGAAGTTTCCTCTACCACCTCCTTTTCTTTTCCTTTGGTGTATTAGACCTGGGGTGATCTGGGACTTTCTTTAACATCATAAGCTTACTTAGAAAGGTAGATGATGCTTAAAATCTAGCCAAGTGGGTTATAGCTCCATCAAAATTATCAGAAGGTTAAGCAGAATTAAATAATAAGAATCTCTCCAGGCCAAAGAACAAAATCTGCTGTATTCTGGGGAAATCTCCAGAGAAAAAGTTGCTTTCTTCCTCCCCGACCCTTCCCTTCCCAGAATGTATTTAGAACCATCCTATAGGACATCAAAGCTTAGAACAAAACATTTTATTAGGTCTTCTGGGACTCAGCATTCCTACTCAGTGATTAGATTTAAATTCAAATAGACATTGGTCACAGCCTTGAAGGATAACAGAAGCCACAACAGGACAGAGAGCAACACGCAACTGGGTGCCTCAAAATAGGGGTGGTTGCTACTTAAGGGAAGGACAGGGGAATCCTTTGAATTGTGTGATTCTTTTGAAAGATATACATGGTAGTTCAGGCCAAAATACCCTTGACATGCTAAATACCTGCAAGTCACAACTAAAAGTCCCACCACCTGGTTCCTTCCATATGAGCAATAACGGTGTCAACAAGCTTACTATTTCACACACACACCCCCAAAGAGTTCAGGCCTCTTCCTGTGTTCCATACTTTACAGTATTCCTAACTCATATCTCATATATTCCTCTCTCTCTCTCTCTCTCTCTCTCTCTCACACACACACACGCACACACACACACACACACAGAAGCATACATATTAAAGCACATACAGTCTGCCACTCAAGACCCTACCCTCAGCACTGGCACTATGCGACCACAACCCTAAATATCTGCTTCATGATGAACACTGTTGAGTTCCAAGGTAAT
The DNA here is from genome assembly GCA_028533085.1 of Varecia variegata. Lineage (NCBI taxonomy): Eukaryota > Metazoa > Chordata > Mammalia > Primates > Lemuridae > Varecia > Varecia variegata. The sequence continues at coordinate 7,894 of JAQIFY010003403.1, read as the reverse complement.
CACTGTTGCACACCACTTGCCTGACAAAGTCAAAACTACAGGCATTGTGCTTTTGTGTGGTGAAGGTTTGAGGACTGTGCTAATTTCCGATATCAGTCAGAAGCTGCTTCCCAGTTGCTATGGATTAAATGTGTCCCCTCCAAAATTCACATGTTGGAAACAATCCCCAAAGCAATAGTGTTGGGAAGTGGAGTCCTTTAAGAAGCATGAGGGGCTCTGCCTCGTGAATATATATTAATGCCACTATTTAAAAAAAGGCTTGAGGGAGTGGGTTTGCTCTCTTCTGTTCTTCTGCCACGTGGGGACTCAGCCTTCATTCCCTTTTTGTTCTTCTGCCCTCTGCCATGTGAGGATGCAGGAAGAAAGCCCTCATTAGACTTCCCAGCCTCCAGAACTATAAGAGGATAAATTTCTGTTCTTTATTAAATTACCCAGTTTGTGGTATTCTGTTATAGCAGCACAAAATAGACTAAGACACCAGTGTAAGCAGGAATTGAGAGGTAGAAGTACTTAGATAACAGACAAATTAATTTACTCGCTAAAATTTTCTCAGCATAAATGCAATAGATTCCTACACAAAACATTACTTCCCACTGCTATTGTTCTCTTCTATTCCTGTTCCATTTTGTGAATCCAGTGTGCTCAACGGTTAGCATGGCATTCATAAAAAGTGTGCACTGCAGATGAGTAACATGTTGAAATAACAAACAGTTTATGTTACTTTTAAAAGTGTATATGTCTTGGTCTAGACATAACCTTCTTTATATTGGCAATTAAATGAACATTAACTGCTACATTTGCAAATAATTTTATTTTTATAAAAAATTTTAGCAAGATGTAAATATTCAAAAATGAAATTAATATATTAATCTTAATTTTAATTGATATTTTGATTTTATTAATTTTAATCTGTCTTTTTAGTTTTAGTAGCTATTCTGAATATTTTAAAAGAAAAATAAGCTTGTGAAAATAATTTCATTTTTTTATGCATTTAACTTAAAATACATTTTTAAATAAAAATATATTTAAATTTTGTATATTTTGAGCAGTTGAGTAGTTTTATTTTTTATTCCTTCAGAATAGTCTTGATTATAAAAAAATTTTATCATGACAACATAAGTTATAATTTTGCCAAAATAAAAATTCGATGAAATAAACCTACAATAATATATGATTTACATATGTCTGCATTTTATTACTCATTCAACATCAACAGAAGATTCAGAAATTTTGATAATTAAATTCTTTTTTCTTTTCTTTTTGTTTTTTTTTTCCTTTCCACCTTCCTCATTTGCTGGCATGATAATTCAATTCAGATGTCCTGGATACTTTGCCAACTATAAGACATATAAAAACCACAATTTAATTCACATATCTTTCAATTTGAAGTATTATATATTCTGTGAAAGTTGTATTCAAAAATAGGAAGATAAAACCTATGTTACATAATGGTTTTTAGGCTGATTTATAAAATTTAAATATTCGGACATATGGTATGTAGGCTTCCATTTTTTTATCTTGCCCTGGACTTCAGAAATGTAAAATGCAGGTCTGCAGTAAGTCAGACAAAACTCTACCATTTCATTAATACCACCTCTGTTTTAGCCTTCATATACTTTCTCCAATGTCAAGGTTATTTTTTTAAAAAACAAAAGTAAAAGTAAATTAAAAGAATTGTTGGGAGTTTTAGCATCACAGCCTAACATAATATAATACTAATAACATTTTTTGTTATCTCTCTAAGCCTTTTAATAATCGGAGGTACTTTCTTCTGTTTTTAAACGATTGTTAGAATCTGATTGTCTCTTGGCCAAATGTTAGTTTATCCTTAATCATCTGCATTTTTATTTTTTATTTATATAATGCTTTCTCTTTGTGCATAATAATATATCCCAAATTTGCCTAATTCTAAAAAGCCACACGACATAATTCCTAACACACAAATTTCCAGATACCAACCCATACCCTCATTTTCTGTATCAAAATCTCTAAGTTTGTGAAGAATTCTTTCTTTTTTTCTTCTCTTCTTCCTCCTCTTTTTAATAAATACCTGAAAGGATTCTCATCAAATAAGTTTGAGGAGCACTGTCTTATAAAGAAATATTTTTTGGTGACAGATCACAGATTTTTATTCAACCACTCCCAGATTGTCAGGCCAAATGACAACTGTATGACATCTCTTTTACGGCCCTCTTTTTTTCTCTCTCTCTCTCTCTCTTGCTCACCTCTAAACCAAATATCTTTGAATAATATCTTATAACTATTCGAAGTGCTTTCACATCCTTAGCATTGTCTTAATTGATCCTCGAAACAAGGCTATGACATAGGTGTTATCATCTTCATTTAGCAGATTGAGAGACTGAACACAGAAAGGTTGAGGATCCTGTCTACATCATCATATATCTGGTAACAAGCCCGATGTGAGACTACGAGGTAGTGAATTCCAGTATCAGTTAGCTTAAACTATATGACACTCAACGACAAAAACTCAGTGGCATTCAACAAAGAGCATATACTTTGGGTTCATGTGCAGGTGGGCTGAAGTGGCTCCTCTTGTACACCTCATGCTGGGACCCACACCGGAGGAACATGGGGCATGATCTTCTCCTGGCACTACAGAAGCACAGGGGAGCAAGCCCAACTGCCCAGGCAAATTTCATGCCTCTACTTGCATCATATTCACCAACTTCCCATTGGCTAAAGCAAGTGGTATGGCCAAACCCAAGGAGGAGGCAAGAGGTCACTCCATCTAAAATGAGGCTACAGCAAACAAATGAATAGATTACTTTACCAGAGCTGGGGAAAACTTTGCATCAATTACTCAATCTACTTCACCCAAAGGCACAGTTCTTTCTGTTAGATCATATTTCTTTGGCACACGCTTATTTTCACAGCTGACACTGGCTATTTTAAAATTCACTACTTGGGAAAAAGAATAATATTACAAAAAGCATATAATTAAAAGTTTATCACAAATTAGTGTGTCACCTTTTACAAATATGATAAATAAGTATCAAACAAATGTTTCAGTGTATAAAAGAATACAGTTCAGCTTGCTAAGTGTATCATATAATAATGTTTCCTACTGAAAGTTGTCTATCATCTGACTAAATACTAAAGGGATTTCTTTTAAGCAAATCCACAATTGCAGAATAGCTAAGAATTTGTACAATTGTGAAATAGAAACTTGGAGGATAAATAAAATGATTGCAAATGTTCCATTTCTAAGTCCACATCTTCAAACAATTGCATATTTTGAATTTTTTTCTTTTCTAAATAATTAATAGAAAATTTATTTAAAAATTAGATGTTCTATATTCAGAAAAAAATTAAATATTAATATTTTAGATTAATCACCAGATGGGAGTTATTGATAACAGAATTCCTTAAATGAATTATTATTTTCAAAAGATATATACATATGTTTGCATTCCATTTAACTTATGTTTAATCATGGGCAGGTTTTTTTTTTTTTTTTTTTTTTTTTTTTTGTGATACAGAGTCTCACTCTATTGCCCAGGCTAGAGTGCCATGGCATCAGCCTAGCTCACAGCAACCTCAAACTCTTGGGCTCAAGCAATCCTCCTGCCTCAGCCTCCCAAATAGCTGGGACTACAGGCATGCGCCACCATGCTCAGCTAATTTTTTCTATATATTTTAAGTTGTCCAGCTAATTTCTTTCTATTTTTTAGTAGAGACGGGGTCTCGCTCTTGCTCAGGCTGGTCTCAAACTCCTGAGCTCAAACGATCCACCCGCCTTGGCCTCCCAGAGTGCTAGGACTACAGGCGTGAGCCACTGTGCCTGGCCATGTATTTTTTATAATTGGACAAAAGATAGCCTCTGGCATCATGGGGTTTGGATTCTAGTAGGTTAATTAAAATACAGTTAGAGTACAGGCATAAAAGTAACTCTGATACCGAGTTGTTTGTGAGCAGTGATGAAATAAAATGGATCGTATTACAAGTCAAAATATTATCTACCCCTACATTTGGGAGGTTACATTTTTCACCTCATGAAGTATCAGGCATAGTTACGCAACCAGCAGTGACTGCCCTGTGGGTGAATTGTACAATCTGCCTACTGACTTTAGGCATGGCCATATCTTCAGGTGTACCTCCCTGTAGGAAAATTATGTGTCCCTGTGTTAATGAACATAGGACTTATTTGAACAATGAAATGCACTTAGAAATGACTTAGGCCACTGCAGGGAGAAGACTCAGGTGCCATTGTGTGGTTCAGCTGAGCTCTGTTCTATCCCTATGATGAGACTATACACATTTCCAAGAAATAGTGCCTCCTCTGCCTTGATCGCAAGTGAAGATGTAGAACAAAGTTTCAGCTGACCCTTGATAACCCTGTAATGTGAGTGAGAAATAAATCCTTATCCTGTAAGCAACTATTATTTTGCTTAACATAGCTAAATTATAGCACAATATAGCCTAATTTACTGGTATCAATATTGATTTCAAAAGGGAGGTGCTACCATAACAGAAAACCTAAAACATGCGGCATTAGCTTCACTCCTGGACAATAACTAGGAAACTTGTTTGCCGTGGAAAGATGATGACCTTTGTTATGTAGTGGCAGACTGAAGTATAATAGCTAGGAAGGAAGATAATGTCCCAAATGAGCTTGGGACATTAAGTGGAAAGGTTGGGAGACATATGTTAGCACAATGCCTTGGTTGCTATTGGCTGCATTTGATGAGATACTACAAAAAAGAGATGAACTCGGAAAAGAATTGGATAGTTTGTGAGCAAAAGTAAAGGGAAATAAAATGAGCACAGAAATTTGTGGAGCTTTTGGTGTTGAAGGATGCAACTGTTTTTTATCTCCAGCTGGTAAGCCAAAAGAGAAAGCTTTGGTGACAAAGGCTAATTTAAAAAGAAGTTTCATGGGAAAGACAAAATCAAACATGTAACAGTAAAACCCATTTTGCAACTTCTGAATCAATTAAGAGAGCAAACAAAAATCCTTTCAGTTAGACAAATGGCAGAGGGAGAATATACTAAGGGTATGGCTCCCACGTGAAAATCTGATAGGCTTTAAGTGTCCGTAATGGACTTTAGAAAAAGAAGCAGGTATCAGAAAGAATTGGTGGCATGGATATTGGTACAGGGAACTAAATAAAATCAAACCGACAAGAAGCCATGTAAGTTTTTGAGAGAGTCGTACTCCAAAAAATCACCCAGCCTGGACTGAAAATGAATGGCTGAGACACAAAATGTCTCAACTTTCTACAAGTAGTGTATCTGTTGAAGTTTAGTCAGGAAACCTTGTAAAACTATATGTATTACAAGGAATTAAGGATTTAATATGAGAATTAGAATTTACACAAATGTGGGTGCCCCTGGGAAAGTGAAGGGACTAGAAGTAGAAGTTGAAGAGACATAGTCACTAATGACTTTTTCCTGATGTACCGTCACAGGAAGACAAGTTGGAGCTTGCAGGAAAATACAAGTGACTTGCGCATCTCACTGCCAGAGGCAAAGAAGGAGCTCGGGGAGAGTCCTGTGTAAGCCTATGTGGATCCACGGCCAAGCTCAGGTGGGCTTGAGGCAGCTGTTGGTCAGCGTGGCCAGCAATCACGAAGATGCGCTGGAGCAGGAGGGTGGGAACCAGAGGCTCCCAGGCACCTCAGCGCGTCTGATGACCATAACCTTCCAAGAGTGATGTCCTTGGTACTCATTTGCCTTCCAATCTCATAAAAGTCCTTCTAGTTGGCCAACTCCATCCCACAACTATTCAGGGAAGGGGATTCTGAAAAATGGAATCCCCAACCTTAGACAGGAGCCCAGGAACTAAGTCAATGATAGATAATCCAGCACAGGAAGGAAGCAGGTTTTCTTGCTTGTCCCCCAAAGAGAACATTTTCAGATGTGGCCAAAGATAATCTGGAAAAAGTAGGAACTTGCAGAAGGTGGGGTTGAAGGTCACAGAATGCAATGGGCTGAAAATCTACTTTTAAGAACTGAGACTAGGATGTAAATTTGAAACAGTTTCTACAGAATAGGAGGCTCTTGCTGGATGAGATTTCTGAATTTCTGTGGGCCAGTAACTGCCCTGTGTATCACATTGTCCTCCTTTACCAATAAAAGGGTTGCTCTTGTTATGCTGTCCTTATTCTTTCATCCAGTGTTCAGCTTGTCTACTATATCTTTTTAATAGTTTGTCAGGTGTTGGCAAACTCTTGTCTGCAGACCAACTCTGGCTGTTGCCTGTTTTTGCAAGTAAAGCTTTATTGGAATGCAGGCCATTTGGTTGTATATTGTCTATGGCTGTTTTTGCATTACAAGGGCAGAGTTAAAAAGTTCTGACAGTGACTGTATGAACCACAAAACCGAAAATATTTATTAATCTGGCCCTTTATAGGAAAAGTTTGTCAACTCCTTAATAAGATCTAAACAATGCAGTAGGTTGTTATGTCTCTTCAGTCAGTCCTTTAATCTATTAGTTGCAGAGATGACTTCATAGTATATTATGATCTTTCTCATTTCTCTTTACTACTGTATGTTATCCCATGATGTGGATGTAATATAGCATTTGACCAGTTCCCTAATGATAGCCACTTGGGTTTTTCCCAGTCTTTTGCTGCAATGAATAGCCTTGTGCAAATGTCTTGTTTTTTCCTTCCATGTTTTATTCAAAATAGGTTCCTAAAAGTAAGACTTCTGCGCCAAGTATTAAATAATAGATATTGCCAACTTGCACTCCACTTTAAGTTGTATATTTCTGCCTTTCTACCAGCAATGTATGTGAACGCCTCATGCAGCCAGCAAGGATAGTGTCAAACATTTGCATTTTGGCCAATCTCCTAAGCGGGAAATGGGATATCAGAGTAGCTTGAAATTGGTGAGCACTTTACCAATGAGGCTGAGCACCTTTGCAAATAGTTAAGGGCCAATCGTATTTCTTTTCTATCTGTCTATTTAAATCTCTTGCTCGTTTTCCCATAGGATCTATAGAATGCTTTTCTTCTCTATAGTTATCAGCTCCTTATATATTAGTACTATTAACCTTTCTCTTTGATAAAAATTGCAAATATTTTTCCCATTTTGTCATTTTTACTTTGCTCATGGTGGGTTTTCTTTACTTGTTTTTGTCATAAAAAAGTTTGTTGATGTTGACGTTATTTTGAATTTTTACGCTGTCAAATTATCGATATTTTCCCTTACTGCTTTTGTATTTTGAGTTACAATTAGAGAAGTTTCTCCTACGCTATAGGGTATTCACTCATGTTTTGAGCATTTGTATGGTTTAATTTAACTCTCTGACATATTTAGAATTTGTCAAGGTGTGTGGAGAAATGAGTCCAATTTTCTTTTTCTCTACTGCCATTCACTTATGCCAATACCAATTATGCAAAGAAGTTAATCTTTTCTCCATTGATATAAGATTATTTTATGCTATATTTTCATATGTATTGGGGTCTATTCTTTCTTTCAACTCATGCTATACTATTTTAATTATAAAAGTTTTGTAGTATGTTTTGATTTATTTCAGGATTCATCTACCCTTATTGCTGTTTTTTTTTTTTTTTAATGTTTTCAAGTCTATTCTTGCTTTTCTCCTTCCAAATTAACTTTACACAAAACTTTCTTGTGCCAGGAAAAAAAAAAAACTGGTGGAATTTTTACTAGGGTTGTATTAAATTTATTAATTAACTTAGAAATAACTGACATCTTTTTTAATTTCAAAATATTAAAATATTAAGGGGATACAAATGTTTTAGGTTACATGGCTTGTTTTGTAACATTTGAATCCCGGCTATAGGTGTGCTCATCACCCAAATAGTGTTCACGGTACCCATTAGTTTGGCTTAGTCCCCTCCCCTATTCCCCCCTCCCCCTTGGTTGCTTTCCACTGAGTTTTACTTCCCTCTGTGCACATATG
>JAQIFY010003402.1:0-12574 GCA_028533085.1 Varecia variegata | reverse complement strand
AAAAAAAAAAAAAAAAAAAAAAGAATGTTGGTGGTCAATTCTCTATACAGTCTTTTTTTTGTCAAAAAATATCTTTGCACTGACTGTCAAGAATTTTCATACTTATCTTTAAGATGAAGTAAGTGAAAATGAAGTAACTTCTTTATATTCTCATGTCTAAAAAGAGTACAAGCTGAAACTGAAACCATCATTTATTTTACCCAGAATTTCATTGGTATTTCCAGTATTTCATCATGACATGATGAAATCTAGAGTTGATTCTCACTGAACTTTTTTTACTGTATTGTATCTAGCACAGTGGCCTATATCAAATGCTCCCAAGATATATTTGCCTGGTAAATTTTGAAAAATTTCAAAGTTCTAATTGTGGCAAAATACACACAACATAAAATTTACCATCTTAACCATTTTAAAAAAATTATTTTAAATCCTAGCACTCTGGGAATCCAAGGCGGGAGGATCACTTGAGGTCAGGAGTTCAAGACCAGCCTGAGCAAGAGCTGAGACCCTGTCTCTACTAAAAATAGAAAGAAATTAGCTGGACAACTAAAAATATATAGAAAAAATCAGCCGGGCATGGTGGCGCATGCCTGTAGTCCCAGCTACTCAGGAGGCTGAGGCAGGAGGATTGATTGAGCCCGGGAGTTTGAGGTTGCTGTGAGCTAGGCTGACGCCATGGCACTCTAGCCTGGGCAACAGAGTGAGACTCTGTCTCAAAAAAAAGTATTTTTTGTACAGATGGGGTCTCATTATGTTGCCCAGACCAGTCTTGAACTCCTGGCCTCAAGCAATTCTCTCACCTCAGTCTCCCAAAGTGCTCAGATTATAGGTGTGAACCACGGCACCCAGTTTGTTCAAGTACTTTAAAAATAGTTGCTTTAAAGGTGTTTATCAGATAATTCCAACCTCTGTACCTGTTATTGGCATCTGTTGATTGTGTTTTCCATTTCAAGTTTAGATTTCCATGGTTCTTCTATGATGAGTAATTTGGATTGTATCCTGGACATTTTGGACATGATATTATGAGACTCTGAGTCTTGTTTAAATCCTTTGGAGGCTGTTGATATTTTTGCGTTAGCAGACAGTCACTCTGATTAGGTTCAGGTTTCCAGTTCCAACCCACCTTCTGTGGGTCAGATGTCAGTTCAGTTTTCAAACCTTTGCAATGCCCTTCAGAGCTATCTCTGATGTGCACCACCCATTGGTCAGTCTGGGACCTATGTGGTGATCTGTCCTAGTTCATTTCTCAAAGACTTTGGTAGTTTAATCAGGAATAGTTCCATGCACATTCTGCCAGAGGATGATCCCTGGAGTTCACAAACAATTTTATGAAGTTGCTCTGCCAAGTTCTTCCCTTCAGGGACGGAGGTAGACCTCACCCTCCTGGGACTACAGCTCCACACACTGCAGAGGAAGGTTGCTCTTCTTTAGAGTTTTGGCTCCTATGAGGTCTTTTCGGCCACTGCCACTGCTACCATGGGATTGCTTAGGGACCTGGGCACAGGAGACCAGAGAAAATAAAAATAAAACAGTGGGGGATTTCAACACTCATCTCTGAGTATTAGGAGTTCTTTTTTCTATTTTTTCTATTTCTCAAGCCAGAGTTAAAGGGCTTCTTTTGGATCTCTGTGTCTGCACCACAGTGCTCACTTCTGGGCTTTGACTTGCATTCAGTTCAGGCTGGAGAATCCTGGAGGAAAAAATGGTGAACAGCACCATTTCCGTGGTACTGCAAATTCTGGTCTTCTTCCCCAGGCATCCTGTTACTGCTTACTTTTGAAAGCCTTCAAGTGGCCGGGCGCGGTGGCTCACGCCTGTAATCCTAACACTCTGGGAGGCCGAGGTGGGTGGATTGTTTGAGTTCAGGAGTTCAAGACCAGCCTGAGCAAGATCGAGACCCCGTCTCTACTAAAAATAGAAAGAAATTATCTGGACAGCTAAAAATATATATAGAAAAAATTAGCCGGGCATGGTGATGCATGTCTGTACTCCCAGCTACTCGGGAGGCTGAGGCAGGAGGATCACTTGAGCCCAGGAGTTTGAGGTTGCTGTGAGCTAGGCTGATGCCACGGCACTCTAGCCCGGGCAACAGAGTGAGACTCTGTCTCAATAAATAAATAAATAAATAATAAAAAAAGAGCCTTCGAATAACTGGTCCATGCATGTTGCCCAGATTTCACAGCTGAACGAAATCTGTGAAGTCTGTCTCCCCTGCAAGGTACAGCCTTGATGAGTTTGCTCAGATTTTTTTTGGTTTTGTATATCTAAGGCTGGCTCTCTAGGGGTCATGCCATGTCTGTACAGCTTTGTGCCCAGCCAAAGATAGATCAGAGGTTGTGCTCAAACACGTCAAGCCATATTTGACTTGCTTTCCTGCCAGGGATTGCATTGAAACTTCAGGCCTTTTACAAGCCCTGGCTTTTACTTTCTGCTGGGCTTGCTCGCGTCTCCTCTGTGCACCTGCAGGTTCAGTAGGCCAGGGATATGTAGGTGGTTTGGGTTTGCTCTGATCTGTTACCCATGTGCATGGTCTCCAGTCTGTCCAAGATAAGGGGAGAGTTTGTCAAGTCCTACGTGGATATTTTGCTTCCCGGATCTCCACATTCAGTTCCAGCAGACCAGTCCATTGCTTGTCCTGCACGGGCTGTAGAGTGAAGCTAACAGTCTGCTGGGCCTCTCCGTTTGCTTGCTATCGAGATAGTCACTTAAACTGACCTCATGCTGAATGCTGTTAGCCATCTCCAGCAGCAGCAGCAGCAAAGTGTGTTGTTTTCATGGCTTGGCCTGCCCTGCCCTGGTTGAACCATGGCACCAAAAGAGCCAGAAGGACAGGAGTCACACTGGAAAAAAAAAAAACCCACCACAGACTGCACTGTTCTGAGCCAACATTGAGTCATTTTGATGAATAAAACACCTCTGAGTTTGTAGTATGCATGTGCTTGAATTCCAGAGTACCGAGACAGTTGCTTTTGACACTTTTTCTTCCAGCTTTTAGAGCTTCCTTTTGGGGAGAAGGTTTGCCAGCCTCCTTACTCCCTCATGCCAGGAGCAGAGTCTGCCTTACGCTTTATACAAGCAAAAAGAGCAGAATAAAACAGCGTACCTGCCACCAGCTCCAAACCTCACTTTAAAACCAAAACAGTGCATAAGGGCAGGGTGCTTGTCTCTTCACAGACATCCTCAACATGAAACATCTACTGCCTGCTCACAGCATGGTTAAGACTCCATACTTTCTCATCAACCGCACACTCTCCCTGAATGCAACTACACTCCACCATCATCTTCCTCTATATTCCAGAACTGAATGAATTCCCAGGACCTTTAACCTCTAGAAATCCAGTCACTTCTCCAAATTGGAATATGTAGGGCAACAATGACCTGCACAACTAGACCTAATATACTTGCAAAAAATAGCTTCTGCTTTATCATTTTCAACCTTTCCATTTAATTTTAAGTATTTCCATTCTAAATTGTATGTAGCCATATATCATTCGTATATCCAACCTGAGATTCTCTATCGTTATTAGATGAGGTTAATTGTTTATATTCAGTGATTCTTTGGTCTTATTTCTAGAGCAGTGAGTCTTAACAGGGGGGCAATTTTGCTCCCTAAGAGACATTCGGCAATGTCTGCAGATGTGATTTTGGTTTTCACAGTGAGGGAACGGTGGTGCTGCTGGCATCTAGTCGGTGGAGGCCAGGGATGCTGCTAAACATCTGACAATGCAGTCTTCCTCCCACAACAAAGAAGTTGATTTAGATGTTCAGGAGTTATAGATTCTATTTCTCAACAGCTACAGGTGCCATCATTGACATTGTTGGTCTGTGAATCACTGACCTACTACACACCCAATAAATGAATGACCTCCACAGAATGTTCCATTTTCTGACTTCCAAAGGTTCTTGATCACTCACTGCATCCCATGCTTAGCAACACTGACCCCAGAATCTGGTGTTGATCACCAAATACTGATCCAGAATTGCCTCTATCTATTGTCCCCCAGGAAACCCAATTGCTTGATCCCCAAGCCTCTTAATTACTGACCCTTAATCACTAAGAGGCATAGATTTCATAAGACTAAGCCCTCACCCAGACCACACAGAACAAAAGCCACCCCACAGTCACTGGTCATGTGGCCCCTAACCACTGACCCCTAGAGCATCCACGTCCCAGACACCCCCCAGTCACTACCTTGCAGCTTGGAAGTTGTTACTCCCATCCTCACAACAAGAAAAAAAGCTGAACAAACCGAAAAACAACAGCTCTTCCGAGATTTATCAGAGCATTGAGGTCACAGTGCAAACCAATGCCCTGAAAACTGGAAAGACAGACAAATACAGAGCATCACAGTTTACCAGGAGCAGAAGCCACTGGAGCCAGAAACCAATAGGAAAAGTTAAACTGTAACCGATGAACTGCTGGAGTCTGAGCTGCTCTCACCCACTGGGCATGGAGTTCCTCTGTCCCCTCATCCCTGCCAAAGCCTGTCATGATGCAGCTCTCCCATTTATGATAATTTGGTGGGTATAAATAATATATCATAGTTGTTTATTTCTCTAAGTAGTAATTAATTCCAACATCTCTCCATATGTTTCTTAGCAGCTCTCCTGTGAACTGGCTGTCATATGCTTTGTCTATTTTTCTAATGGAGTTACCACCTTTTTTTTGTTGTGGTTGCTGATTTGCAGGCGTTCCTTGTATATAGTAGATAATGTTCTTGGTTAGCGTTAGATATTTAAAATATCTTCTCTTAATTTTTCTTACATCTATTAACTTTGTCTATTGTTTCCTTAATTGAGCAGAAATTCTTCTGTAATGTCATGATATTTATCAAATTTCTGCCTTATAGATTGTATGTTTGTGGTTTTCTTTAAGAAGTCCTTCACTCCTCCTAAGCAAGGTTTTTTTAAAAAAATACAATTTTGGTTTGGATGTGTGCAGTACACATGAAAGATGTATATGGAGACTCAACACCCTATAGCACTCCCCACCCCAATAAAGTCACTTTCATTTGATGACAGCAGTAAGTTCCTGCCCTGTGTAGAGACTGTCACGCTTGCAGCATGGCATATGCTCACCGTAGAGGCACAATGGGGGTAGTTCTGCAGTGAGAACAGGGATGCCATCACCCTTCTGGGCTCATCCTCAGGTCGGATGATACAGTAAGGAGCAGGGGCATGTCCAGGGGCTTCTCAATTGCCCCAGATCCTTACCTGAATTTCAATGAGTTTGGTTTCCTGTGGCCCCGGAGACAGGACCACAGCAACCTCTCTGCACTAAGCTCACCATTCCCTGCCCCCAACCACCAGCAGTCCCTTTGCCCAACCTGCTGTAGCACTGACTCCACCTGACAACATGTGCAAACTCAATAATGATTTGAGTTTTTTTTTTTTTGAAATACAATATAGAAAAAGAAAATGTCATTTTCCCATTAGGACAAATTGATATTATACAACATTGACAAGGGTGTCAGGAAATAGTCCCTCTGATTCCCTCGTGGAGGAAATGTAACTGGTAAATGCATTTAGGAAAGAAATTTGTGAGATCCATCCTTTTATTTTTTTAAATTTTATTATTATTATTTTTTTAGATATGGAGTCTTGGCTGGGCGCAGTGGCTCGAGCCTGTAAACCTAGCACTCTGGGAGGCCCAGGCAAAAGGATCGCTTGAGCTCAGGAGTTCCAGGCCAGCCTGAGCAAGAGGGAGACTCCGTCTCTACTAAAAATAGAAAAATTAGCCAGGCCTGGTGGTGGGCGCCTGTAATCCCAGCTACTGGGGAGGCTGAGGCAGGAGGATTGCCTGAGCCCAGGAGTTTGAGGTTGCTGTGAGCTAGGCTGACGCCACGGCACTGTAGCCCAGGTGACCCAGCAAGACTCTGTCTCCAAAAAAAAAAAAAAAAAAATAGAGATGGAGTCTTACTCTGTCACCCAGGTTGGAGTCCAGTAGCATGATCATAGCACATTGCAGCCTCCAACTCCTGGGCTCAACGACCACACCTCAGCCTCCCAAGTAGCTGAAAGTACAGATGTGGACCACTACACCTGGCTTATTTAAAAAAAATTTTTTTTTTTTTAGAGACGGGTCTCACTATGGCCTCAACCAATCCTCCTGCCTCAGCTTCCCAAGTAGCTGGGACTACAGGTGCAAGCCATTACACTGGCCAAGATCTATCCTTTTAAATGGCTGCATACTATTCCATCATGGCACATTAAGTTGTATCATAATTTATTGAATCATTCCCCTATTGAATTTTCCCCTAAAATTATATCAAAGAGATGCACTAAATATCCTTGGAAATATATCTTCATTTACTTCTTCTGATAATTCTAATGATAAAATGTAATGTTCAATTATTTCAAATAATTAGAATACAGAAAAGATCAATTATAATTTGACCTCCTAGACTTTATTACGGTTAATGTTTTTGTGTGTATCTTTCTAGCCCTGGTTTTTGCCTAAACTCCCCATCATTATTCCAAAAATCTCTGGTATTATTTTAAAACCTACTTTTAAAAGTGTTTATCATTTTTGTTATGGAAAGCTTATATAAAAGAAGAAATATGGCCAGGCACGGTGGCTCATGCCTGTAATCCTAGCACTCTGGGAGGCCGAGCCGGGTGGATCGTTTGAGCTCAGGAGTTCGAGACCAGCCTGAGCAAGAGCGAGACCCTGTCTCTACTAAAAATAGAAAGAAATTAGCTGGACAACTAAAAATATACATAGAAAAAATTAGCCAGGCGTGGTGGTGCATGCCTGTAGTCCCAGCTACTCGGGAGGCTGAGGCAGAAGGATCGCTTGAGCCCAGGAGTTTGAGGTTGCTGTGAGCTAGGCTGACGCCACACTCTAGCCTGGGCGACAGAGTGAGACTCTGTCTCAAAAAAAAAAAAAAAAAAAAAAAAAAAAAAGGAAAGCTTCACTTTATTTTACTATGAATTTATCCACACTCTCCAAATTTGAAAGATCTGGAAAAGCATCACCATACCTGTAGAAAACCATTGTTTGTGTTTGGAGGGAGTTTTGATTGTTATTCCTTTTCTGTGTGTAGTTGACATTTTTACATGGAAATCCGTGTGTATCTTGAATTTTTCACTTGAGTAGTATATGAAAATCATTTTCCCATGATGTTATGTAGTCTTGATAAATAATTTTTTTTGGCCGGGCGCGGTGGCTCACGCCTGTAATCCTAGCACTCCGGGAGGCCGAGGCGGGAGGATAGCTCAAGGTCAGGAGTTCGAGACGAGCCTGAGCAAGAGCGAGACCCCGTCTGTACTAAAAATAGAAAGAAATTATCTGGCCAACTAAAATATATATACAAAAAATTAGCCGGGCATGGTGGCGCATGCCTGTAGTCCCAGCTACTCGGGAGGCTGAGGCAGGAGGATCGCTTGAGCCCAGGAGTTGGAGGTTGCTGTGAGCTAGGCTGACGCCACGGCACTCACTCTAGCTCGGGCAACAAAGTGAGACTCTGTCTCAAAAAAAAAAAAATTTTTTTTAAATAGTTTTACGTTTTTAGGGAGACTTTTTACCCGGGTTTCCTTAATTCCTTATTCTCTAAGTATGGTTTCAAACGTTTCCATTTTTACGAATAATGCACACACGCCCCTATCTATCTATCAATCTGTCATCTATCAGGAGAAGGTGAGGATGGAAGAGAAGATGGAGGAGACGATGGAGGAAGATGGAGGAGGCAGGGGCGGGGTAGGGGGGCGGCGAGGAAGGGAGGAGGGCCGCTCCTTCCTGTGGCAAACCGGTCCCGGCGGCGGCGCGACTCTGCCCGCGGGCTGCGGCGGCGGCCCCGCCCTCACACTGCGGACTGCGAGTTGCCGCAGTGGCGCTTGGCGTTGGCCTCAGGCGGTCTCTGGCGCCCCCTGCCGTTCACACCGCAAAGCTGGGCCGAGCCGGCTGCTCTTCAGTCCCCTCTCCCTTCTCCGCCTCCTCCTCCATTTTGCTTCTCCACAGCTTTTGCCTCACCCCTCCATCCCCTGCTCCTTTCCACTCCTCCGCGTGTTAATTTAGGGGTCCGAGCCTGAAGAGTCCCTTGCGGCAGCAGCTGCCGTCGTTAGGCCCCGGGGCAATCAGCAGGCGGAGGGGCCCGGGCTCCAGGCTCCTCCCGGCGCTGCGGCAAGACAAGAGGCTAATCTTGAGCCGCCGCCCGGACCCGCCTGGGCCCAGAGCCCCTCGTTGTGGTTCTGGGTCTCTCGTTCTCTGTGGTCCCTGGAGGAGGTGCCAGAAATGACTGAACCTGGGTGCAATTGGGGGACCGCACAGATGCGGCCCCCAGTCCCCTCCTGGGGGCAGAGGAAGAGGGACATGAGGGCCAGAGGCCTCGGGTCTCTGGGCCTGGGGACCTGCCACCCCCTGGCCCAGTACCCTGAAAATGTCCGAGGGTGGCACCTTGAGACAACGGGATAACTGTTCAGGAGTGGATGGAGGGGCTTGTGGGGGACAGGAGGCAGCCACCTCCCTGCGTCCTTTGCAACCTTTGTGGGTCTCCAGAGCTCGGGCTGCCAGGGATCGAACCCCCACTTACCCACCCTCCCCGTCTTCAGAATAACCTGAAATCCAAACCAGGCTCCTGGCAGTAGGGCTTTCTCTTGGTCCAACTATTAGGCTGAGTGAATCCATGCGGGGTCAGGAGGGACCTCGGTGACCCTTCACAAACCCTATATCAAGTCACCCCAAGTGGGATCCAATTAGCATTCTGTCTCACCTGGAATCACCACTTACCATGCTTCTGCGTGCCTCTGCTTGGACCGTGCTATCTATACCGCAGTCCCAGACCAGGGACTGGATCACTGATCCAAGTCTCCAGGAATAGTTTCCCGACAGAAGATGACCCCCACCTCCCAGCAACCAGACATGAGGGTTGATTCCAGAACCCAGCCAGCTCCTGCCCCAGGGACCCCACAGACTTCCCAAGCAGAGCCAGTTCCCTGGGAGGGCTGCCTGGAGGAGGAGGAGAGTGAACACTGGAGCCCAGTGATTTCAGCTGGGCCACTGATTCATTCACAAAGCTTAGATCTTGGAGCTTAGACAGGTAACTGAAACTCACAAAGTCTCAGGATCCATGCATATTTTTCCATTTATTCTGCTAGCCATACATTCACCAAGTACAGTCACCCCCTCGGTATCCATGGGGGATTGGTTCCAGGACCTCCATGGATACCAAAATCTGCCGATGCTCAAGCCCCTGATATAAAATGGCATAGCGTTTTCATATAGCCAACACACATCCCCGCCTTATACTCCAAATGGACTCTAGAGTACTTATAGTACCTGATACAATGTAAATGCTATGTAAATAGTTGTTATGCTGTATTATTTTATTTGTATTATTTTTAATTATTGTATTTTTTTTATTGTTCCCCCCCCCCCCGAATATTTCTGATCCTCTGTTGGTTGAACCTGTGGATGGGGAAGCAGGGCGAGCTGTATGTAGAGCTCCCCGGGGAATAAAAAGGCGCTTGAGGCTGGGCGTGGTGGCTCACGCCTGTAATCCTAGCACTCTGGGAGGCCGAGGCGGGTGAATTATTTGAGCTCAGAAGTTCGAGACCAGCCTGAGCAAGAGTGAGACCCCCGTCTCTACTAAAAATAGAAAGAAATTAGATGGACAACTAAAAAATATACATATATAATTAGCCGGGCATGGTGGCGCATGCCTGTAGTCCCAGCTACTCGGGAGGCTGAGGCAGTAGGATCGCGTGAGCCCAGGAGTTTGAGGTTGCTGTGAGCTGGGCTGATGCCACGGCACTCACTCTAGCCAGGGCAACAGAGTGAGACTCTGTCTCAAAAAAAAAAAGGTGCTAGAGGCAGGAAGGAAGGAAGCTGACATTACAGCCAAGTACAGTGAGGGACCTTGAGGGGCCTGTGGGGAGCATGTGCAGGGAAGCTGGGGGTGCTGGGGAGGGCTGCTCAGTTCCATCAGAGAGGCAAGAGGGAGCTGGAAAATGCTGCTGCCAAGTCACCTTAGAATTAAGCTGTGGGAGGTGAGAAGGGATTTGCCCAGTAGACTGGGAAAAGGCTGGGCTTTCTGGGCAAGGAAAGCAGGTGTGCAGTGGCCCCAGGGTGTGTTCCAGCTGTCACGGCCAAGGCTGCCTGGGAGCAGGGGGTGGGTGGGCGAGAGGGCAGTATCCGGAGTGTGGCCACAGCACGAGGAGTAGAGGAAATGTTTAGTCAGACTGGTGTTTGGGAAGGTTGACCACTGGCAGTGCAAAGAGGGCACCTCGGGGGGAGGGGGGGCAAGATAAGGGTTGGGTTAAGGGGTGAGATCAGCCTGCTGTTGGGGCCCTGAAATAGACACAGATGATCTTTCTGCCTTCAGAGGACTGGTTTTCACCAAGTTTCCCCCCCTCAGTGCAACCCAATGACAATTTAAAAATACTCCAATGCTCCGGGAATCTGAGGATGAGTCACTCGTTAGGATCTCTGCGGAAGTATTTGACCCAAACCATTTGTGAGTCAAGTTGGTGTTCTTTCTTTAGAGATTTCTTCTCCCAGGAGAGGCTGATGACTACCCAGTGTTCTGCCTGTCGGTTTGGGGGTCTCGTTTGATCAGTGATCCACATTCTCTCCAGCTTGACATTATGGCCGAGTGGAGAGTGTCTGTCTTTTCTCCTGTCTCGGGTCTCAGGCAGGACCTGGGTAACCGAGAGGCCAGGGCTGGAGAAGGCCAGGCCCAAGGAGCAGGTTGGCCCTCGAGAGTTTCTGTGTTCCCTCCGAACCTGAGGTACTAATGCTTCTTGTAATGAGGTAGAGCCCAACCTCCTTAAAAGTGACTTCGATCCTACACGTGTTTAACCGATCTCAAGGGGGACATCAAGGTGTAGAGGAGGGAGGAATAACAGGACTAAAGCTACCCAAGACCTCCCTCATGGTCTTTCACCCAACTATTAGGTGCCATGCCTGTCACCTGTCGGTGTACTTTCCTACCATTTGTGTACTTGACTAAAGTTGGAAATACTGTAACTTTGTCCATAAAGACGAAAGTCTGGAAGCAAAGAGAACAGTTAGGAAATGAAAATCACAATCCAGGTGACAGGGGACGAAGACTTGAATGAATGAAGTCAGGAGGTGCGGGGCGGCAGCTGCCACAAACTCCCTGACAAGCTTCTGGAGAATTTTCAGTTAGTTAAGCCACAGAGAAGCAGCCAACATAGCGCCAGGCACATAGTGTCAAATAAGTGCTAGGCTGCCACCCTCCTCTCCCTGAGGCAAGCTCTGTCAGGAAGCAGGTGCATGGCTGTTCTCTGGGGGGATAAGTCAGGATGAAGGCCTGGTCCAGGTTCCTCAGAAGAGACAGGATTGTCAAACCCCCAATTGCCTGCCGGGGGCTCCTCTGTTGTAACTGCTCAGGGCCTTCCTGACCTCAGCGTTGAGTGGCCACAGCCTGGGCACAGGCTGCTACTTGGGGCCTCGCCCTTGCTCTCACTTGTGGAGAGTCAGCCTGAAGTTGGGCCCATGTGGCAACATGAGCTGCCTCCTTGTCCTTTCTCCTTGGTTTTTCTCTTCTCACTATCCCCCAACCAAAAAGAAAGGTCCCCCACATAGGTTCCCTGCGCTGTCCAATGGAGAAGGATGCAGTAACGTGTGATGTGATCCCAGCTCCAGGTACTCTTCTCATAGCTTGCAGACATGACAGTCCCTCCCCGCCCTGAGCTGGTGCCACACCATCAGCTCTGCAATAGTCACCCTGAGCTCCTGCTGATCCTTTGCCCCCAGGTCCGGGGTCCTGCTGTCTCAGGCCTCAGTCCTGAGTTTGTCTTCTGGGGCTCTGGAATGACAAGGAAGGAACAGCAGACTTCTCTGTGCCTGAGGACCCCGTGTCAGGATGGCCCAGGGTCAGGCCAGGACATGAACACTCCTGCTGCAGTCAGAATAAGCACTCATCACTTTCATTTTGAAAAATTTCCATTTTTCCATTTTTCCCTTTAGCTACATGGCCACAGAAGAAGTATTACTGGGATCCAGGGCATAACCCTCCTTAAGGTTTTTTTTTTTTTGTTTGTTTGTTTGTTTTTGAGACAGAGTCTCACTCTGTTGCCTGGGCTAGAGTGCCGTGGGGTCAGCCTAGCTCACAGCAACCTCAAACTCCTGGGCTCAAGCAATCCTTCTGCCTCAGCCTCCTGAGTAGCAGGGACTACAGGCATGTGTCACCATGCCTGGCTAATTTTTTCTATATATTTTTAGTTGTCCAGATCATTTCTTTCTATTTTTTTAGTAGAGACAGGGTCTCTCTCTCTTGCTCAGGCTGGTCTCGAACTCCTGACCTTGAGCGATCCTCCCGCCTCGGCCTCTCAGAGTGTTAGGATTACTGGCGTGGGCCACTGCGCCCGGCCCCTCCTTAAGGTTTTTTATTCACCTGTCAAATTTCTTTCTTTTTTTTTTTTTTTTTTTGAGACAGAGTCTCACTCTGTTGCCCGGGCTAGAGTGAGTGCCGTGGCGTCAGCCTAGCTCACAGCAACCTCAAACTCCTGGGCTTAAGCGATCCTACTGCCTCAGCCTCCCGAGTAGCTGGGACTACAGGCATGTGCCACCATGCCCGGCTAATTTTTTGTATATATATTTTAGTTGGCC
>JAQIFY010003401.1:0-12574 GCA_028533085.1 Varecia variegata | reverse complement strand
ACTCAAAAACAGCACATTTGGGGGATGGTAGTTTTATATGGGCTTCATCTACACACAGTATCAGAGAGCCAGGTTCTGGAAATAAAATTTGATGACATTTTAGCTTAACAGAATCACATCAGATAAAAGCTTCCTAGACATGGAAATTGATTCAGAAGCTGAATCTATCAACTCCTTGCCAGCTGCATATTTGAAAATAAAATTCAGCCAGTACCTTCATGGAGAATGTTCGGGGCCAAGGACAGTCCACACACCTTGAATTTTAGTAAACACCGAGTCCAGATGGATATCTTCTCTTTATTGAATAAGTCAATAGAAAACATTTCATCATGGGGCTTATGAAATCCTACCGTGAAAGACAGGAGAGCAAACATCTTCCCGAAGATTCTGCTGGGGAGTAAAGTCTGAAACAACCTGCTGCAGAACTAGAAGAACATTTTAGGGAGTTCTTTGCATAATAGGATGCAAGAAAACATGGCTTTCATGACAAAGGGATAGGAATTTATAACAAGTGCACATGCTGCAATAAAAGCCTAAGAGGCTGAGACAGAAAGGCAGTTGGGTAGATGAAGGATTCACCACAAAGCAATTAAAAATGCAAGAGCTGAATTACAAGGCACACCGAAGGCAGGGAACTGCAGGGTGGACACGCAAACAATGGAATCGCTGAAGTGGAGAACGAATGTTATGATTTCTTCTGGGATGCAGAGGAAAAGTACAAGGACTTTCAACGTGGGAGTGAATAATGGCTACTGAGGACAGCAGAGCAAGAGCCTGGCTCAGAGTTTCAGATGCTCCCCAGGAGGAAACAAAACAACTGAAATGGAAGCAACAATCAAAGATCTGATTGAACCCACTTGCCCGAGTTTGTTCCAGAGAGGGTAGATGCATCCTGCTGTAGGAGCAAAGTGGTGGAATGTCTCCTTCTCCTCACTGCTCTTACGTTTGGAGGAGTGACTGACACAGTGAGGGCTGCATGCAGAGTCCGAGGTGGGGTCTTGGAGCAGAGTGCGTAGCAGACAAGGGGTGTGAGCCAACCACATTCCCTGTAGTCTTTCTAGAAAGTCCAGTTCTGTGGGTCCTTGTTACCTTTAAACTGCTCCAAATCAGGACTACTTGGCCAGTGGCTATGAATTTTGTGAAGCTTAGGGTTCTCCAGAGAAACAGAACCCTCCAATTATGATTTTATATCTATGATTTATGATAAGGAAATGGCTCATAGCATTATGGAGACTGGTAAGTCCCATATCCACGGGGTGAGTCGGCAAGCTGGGGACCCGGGACAGCCGATGGTGTAGCTCCAGGGTGACGGCCACCAGGCTCAGGACCCAGGAAGAGCCCATTCACTTTGTCCCTGTTAAAGGTCAGCCTTTTTGGTCCATGCAGGCCTTCGACTGATTAGATGAGGCCCACCCACCCCAGGAAGGGCCATCTACTGTACTTAGTCTACCAAGTCACACGTTAATCTCGTCTGAAAGTTTGAGCTGTCTGTGGCCCATTCAAGTTGACACATAAAATTAACCATCACGGAGCCCTCCCTGGTCTCTGATCACATATGCCAATTTTTAATGTGTTTTACCTTCTGTGGTTGGTGGGGGGAGGGATCAGAGTGGATTTGGAATAGCCTGGAAACACGGGGCGTTAATCTTGTTTATGTCTCACAGGACTGTTTCTGGGCATTGAGGACAGACATCCACACTGTCCATAAGGAAAAGCATCTCTTGTAGAAAGAATCAAATCACAAAAGCTGACCTTCTTCCCAGACTGTGGCAGGTGGGTCCTGACTGGTGGCATTTGCCTCTGGGAAGTGCGCACTGTGCTGGCACAAAGCAGCAATTCTCCGTGTCCAACAAGCATTACTAGTATAGACACATGTTTCTCGGCCTTGACCGCACGCTGCAAACTCCTGCGGAGCTTTAAAAAAATATGGATCCCTGGCTGCCACCCAGAAATTCTGAGTTAATTAGTCTAGCTATGGCCTGGGCATTGGGATCTAAAATATTTATACACAGTCATCTTCCCTTTTGTTTCTGGTGTACATTTCTGTGAGTTTAACCACATCCCGTAGATTCACGTATCTTCCACCACAAACAGGACACACAGCAATTCCAGCGCCCCAGGGATTTCCCTGGTGCAGATCCTCTGTGACATCCTAGCTTGTTCCTTCAATAAACATGAGCGCAGCTGCCTTTTTCACGGAACAAGAAGGGACATCGTATAGAGACCCAAGGACATTCCAACAGGAGATGCAGAAAGGTGACCCAATGTGAAAAGAGCATAAATCATTTTTTAAAGGCAAACAGGTGATGTAAATTATAGAAAAGCCGGTCCAGATAGAAAATATCCTAAAATGGGCTTGTTCTAAGAGCTTAAAAATAGGGAACAAGGCTTGTTGGCACAGAGCAGCATCCTCTGACATGCGAGAGCCTCTAATGCCCATACTTAAGGGCTTGCACGCAGGGGAGGAAATAAGATCCCATTCATTCAGTCCAAATGAGTTAGATGATGATCGTCGCCAGATGTCCCTGGGCAAAAACAGGATTTCAAGCAAACGACGGAGGCTGTCTTTGTGTGTGTGTGTAAGATCACTGAACCAGGATGATTCTAACAACAGCGAGATTCTAATTAAGGTGCTGTCTACCACAGAGACAGTTCACCGTGGGGGAACCTCAGAAAGCTTTGAGGATGAAATTTGAGAGTCTTTATGGCATTCCTCTGTGGCAGGGGTTTGGGGGCATTTCCCCTGGAGAAATCATAGCACCATCTCCCTCTTTTAGGAGCTGATTGTGAAGGTAGAACCATCTCCCCCCTTGGATGGGTCCTCTCTCTTCCATCTTCTCAGTGAATATCCTCTTCTTGCTGTCAAACCTCGTCCTTAAATTCAGACCCGAGTGAAGGGCAATGGTGAGAAAGCCTCTGGAACACATCAGTGTCCACAGAGCCACATGCAAATGCATTTGGGGACAATATTCGTAGCTGAGTGTTCTCTAATGGAAGTAGAAGCCTCTCTGGGTAATGCTAGGAGACCAAGAATATGAAAATGAAGCTTTATAATTTAATTCAACTGCTTCATTTGGATTTGCAGGATGCATCAAGGGATTCAGTGATATTACAGTTTTGGGTTCACCTAAAAATAACCAGACTGCAGACCCGAGACTGCAGACCAAGTGTCCTTCTGGCAACAGGGACACTTGGCTGTGTAGCTATCCACGTTGTCGGTGGTAGGCTTGGGTAGATACAGACCCAGTTCTACAGTGGGTCTGAGACTTTAGTGTTTTTCCAGTTCTCTGAGATCTGTGCACTTGTATATCAAGAAGCAAGTGATGGTGTAGCCCTATATATGCACGTGGTCCATAATGGTAAAGGAACCAAGATCAAAGCTAGAGCAGGAAGAGATGAATCTGATGTTCTAAAGCAGGATTTGGAATTTCTTGGTCCAGTCTTCCTTGTTCAACCCATTCTGCCTGTTAATGTCAGCTTTATCTTTCTGAAGCATCATTATTTTTAGTGTAGAATTTCTCTGAATACCAAATGTCCATATCTCCCCATTGCTTCTTATTAACACATCCAGCCCCAATCTCTGCTAGAGCTTCCCTGCCCCTCCGACCGATTGACCACGGACTTCCGAGGGAAACCCTCTTCTCCAGCCAGGCCAGCCATCCCACTATCCCTGCATGGGCTCTGCTCATTCTCACTTTTATATAATTGCTCATTTTTTCACCCCCCATGAGGTGCCTTCCTCCCACCTCCTGGCCTACCTATCAGAGTCCTCCTGTCCTTAGGGTCCTGAGTGAGGGCCAAGCTCTCCTTGTCTGCCCCAGTTCACACCAACCTCTCCCTTCTTTCATACCTCTTTTGGTGCTTTTACTTAGTTCTCTAGGGCAAAGGTCATAACTATTCTTCTTTGGTTATGGTCTCTAGCGTTAAATTGCTTTATTTATTTTCTATTTTTAATTATTATCAATGCATAATAGTTGTAAATCTTTATAGGGTCCATGTGATGTTTTGCTACAGGCATCCAATGTGAATTAATCAAATCAGGGTATTTATTTTACTTTTTGCAGCTGGGCTTGTTGGAACCTGTCCTTCCTGAGAAGTCTTGCCAGATATTCAAAGGGAATTGAGTGTTGCGACCTCAGTCTTTGGTCACTGCAGCCAGATCAGCACTGGGGGTGCCCCAAGCCCAGTAATGCTGTGACTCTTGCAGACTCCTGGTGGTAGGGCCTGGATGCTCTTGGGTGAGAGACAGGAGAATTCCCTGGATGACCAGGCAAAGTCTGTCACTCTCTTCCCTCACTGTCTGTGCTGGGCTGCTGCAGCTGGGGGAGGAGTGATGTGTGGCCCTCATGGGCACCAGCTCACACCTGAACACCAGGTCACACCTGAAACCAGCCGAGTCTCACGCAAAGCCAGTGGTGACTGTTGCCTGGCTACCTCTGATGTTTCTGCAAAGCTCATGGGCTCTTTCCTCAGCAGGTGGTGAATCCGGCCAGGACTGGGTCCTGCCCTTCAGGGCATCAGGTTTCCTTCTGGCCACGAGTGGGTCCAGAAATGTCTTCCAGCCACTAAGGCCTGGACTCAGGGGCTTCCGAAGTCTGCTTGATGACTTTATTTTACTGTGGCTGAGCTGGTGCTCAAGTTGCACAACGAAGTCCTATGACGTTTTCCCTTACCTTTCCCCAGGTGGACGAAGACCCCCTGAGCTGCACTGCCTGGACTTGAGGGGGTGGTGACACAGACACTGGCTTGGCCTCAGCTGCTGGTGTCTCACTGGGTCACATGCACCCCAACTCCACTGGCTCCGAGCCAACACAGCTGCAGGAATTTCCCAAGGACTCCAGCCCTTGTGGCCTGGTTGCCTTATGAATTTAGTCCAGGGCCCTGGGTGCTTTTTGTGGGCAGTGGTGACAGTAGCCAGAACTCAGGTTTTGGGGTGGCAAATTTCTCTCTGGCTGGGTTCGTCTAAATTCTCCCTCCACGGGCACCAGCAGCATTCTGCCCTGTGCTGTGTTCCCCTGTGCCAAGCCCTGGGTTTTAGTGCAAAGTCCCACAATGGCTTTGCTCTCCCTCCTCTGGGCACACAGATTCTCTCTCCACTCAGCACGTTGGTGTGGCACAACCGGGGCATGGGGAGGGGTGGCATAGGCAATGCAAGACTGTCTTTTCTGTCCTCTTCTGTGCCTCTGTCCTTGATATTATGTTAAAACTGGGTAGTATGATTGCTCACCTGATTTTCGGTTCTTCTGAAGGTGCTTGCTTGCATGGATAGTAGTTGAATTGATTTTCATGAGGAGGGATGATCGCTGGAGGTTTCTATTCAGCCTTCTTGCTCCTCCCCCTCTGTTGAATTGCTTTAGAGCAAGATCTGTGTCATACCATTTTCACATCCCTCCCAAGTGTCGTATTTGCCTGTCCAGCAATTGAACCAATCGCCTTCTTATTTTGGGGGAAACCCCATTACATCAGTCTTGCTGGAGGGCAGGGCCACGCCAATGGAAGCTGAAGGGGCCAGAGGCTCTGATTGCCCTTCTCTCCATGCCTGGAGGGGAGCTTAGTCATCCTGGAACTTTGAACTTGCAGAATGTGCCAGCAAATTGTTTAGGGTGATAGTGGTGGAACTGCCCGTCTAGCACGGGGATGGTTATACCCTGACAACTGCTGTTGGTGGCAGCAGAGAAATCAGAGCCAGAAATGGTGTCCTCATTTGACTGGTGTTGGGACATGATCTCATCCATGTCCCTCCTTACACTCCCTTGATGGACCTGCTTATTTTCCTAGCCTGGTTCTCCAGCCTTCCTGCCCATTCTCTGAGCTTGTTAATAGCCTTTTAATACATTTCAAGCGAGAGTTGGCTTCTGTTGCTTGCAGTCAAGAATCTTGACCAAACCTATTTCTTCTTATATCACAGCATATCGCCTGGCACAGAAGAGTGCTCTACAAGCAGTGACAATGACTCTTTTGGGGGAAGATGGTTAGTTTTATTGGGCTGCAAAGGGGAAGGATGATTGAGCTGGGAAACCAAGGGCTCCAGGCTGGGCAAGGAAAGAAGAAAGAACAAGAGGGGAGACTCAGAACGTGGAGGCATCTCAGGAGCTGGGAAGGCTTCTCTTGATATTTCTAAGGGCACTGGTGGTCACCTACGTGGCCTTCGGTTTACTCTGTAAGCAATTTCAGAGCCACCTGGGCAGGAAATTTTGGGTCTAGAGTACCTGGGACAGCTCTAGAAGGGGAGGGGATTGTTCTGGCCTCACAGATGTCTTACTGTGTCCAAAGTAAGGTTTCTGTGAAGGTCAAGTGCCCCACGCAAGGGCTCCTCTTGCCTGTCCAGGCAGCTTCTAACCCTGGCGAGCCAGAAAGTGGAGCTTGTTCACCATGGTAAAATTACTTCCTTTTCTATTGAGCATTGATCACGTGATTTCAGTCCAAAGCAGCGCGCAGGGATCTTGTGCCCGAGACATGAGGGTCTTGTCTTTCTCGCTTTGTTCCTGTGTCCTCTCCTCTGGGTTAATAGCTGCAGGCACACTGCGAGGACGCGATGTCCCCACTGCCACAAAATACTGAGGCTGGAGAGGCTGGAGAGGACATTTCCCTTATTCAATATTTATCACAACGTGACAGGATCCCTCCTGCCCTTCATGGGGGGGTTGCAAGCTGTGATTAAATCAGCAACTCTCCAATCACCAGCTAACCGGCCGCCAGGGTATTAAGTCTGGTGCTGTTATAATTTTGCAAGTAATTAAAAAATGCGTTACGGAGATGAATTCTGAGAGGAAATTTTCTGGAAGCAATATTTATTATCTGGAGGATTTCAGCTCTGAGTCTTGAAAGAGTCTTCCAGCATCAAAGCTAGAAGTGGCTGCAAAAGGAATAATGGCTTTCAATGCCTCGATCCTGGTGCCCACATTTTACTGGGGCTGGGTCTCTCATTGGTTTTCCTCATCAGGAAGTCAGGAAATCAGATTGTCTCAGCCTTCTCATGGCATCACAAAATTAGGTTAGGGGCTACTTAATATAGCCGAGCACAGGAGACTGAAGATGATTGCTTTGGGAACTGGAGACTGACTCGTGTAGTGACCACAACTCCATGTCCAGGAATTCCCCAAATCTAAATATCCTGTCATATTTTTAAAACCACGTGCCCCGATTTCAGGATGTGGGAATGTCAACTGTGGAAAGTGAATGTGCTTTTGGAGAGAAATCATGTTAAACATTTTATTAAGAGCTTTATTATGTAAGGCAGAGAATTTGCAAAGCCATGTTCTAATCCAGGGCAGCGTTTGAATATTGTGTATTGCAGCAAGTTTCTCTTTCTCCCTTCCCAAGAAAGGAGGTTGCTCCAGGGAGAGAAGAAACATGACGCTGGCATTTGATACCTAAAAAAACTGTGAGCAGTTGTTTGTGCTATGCCTCAGTTTCCTCATCTGTAAAAGGAACACACTAAGGGCTTTAAAATCTGGCTGCAAAGAGCAGGTTAGACAGTGTGTGCAAAGTACCTTTCACAAAAGGGTGTTTGAAGCCACGTCGCCCATGTGCTGGTTGCTGACTCTGTCCAGCCCTTGGTTCCACCTTTGGCAGCTTCTTCGATCTCAGGGTATCTCCTGGTTTTAGACCATCTGCAGGGATTCAGCTCCTCCACTTTGGTTAATCATTGGCTCTTTGTACTGTCCTGACTTTAACCAACTTTGAGTCCCTCTTGCCATGTCCTTTCTGAGCTTCCTGTGTGCTCCGTGTTAGAGGGAGCGGGTCCTCCCCACCCCTCAACTTTTGTTCCATCTATCCCATGAAGGAGTAGCTTAGTCTGGTTGGTGAACTTGGGAAAAAATAAACTGACAGGCTCAGTACAAAGACTTTTTTTGGGAGTGAGCTGTTCAGGAAGCAGCAGGTCCCCTTCCATTGTTCCATGCTACATGACCCTGGGGCAGACTTCCCACAACCAGGACCCCAGTCCTGCATTGCCTACAGGGCACCCCTCACAAAGATATAAGCTGTATCCTTCGACTCGACTCTTTACTGGGAATAAAACCGAGAGTCCAATGTCCAGGGTCGTTGTGGCATATTGGTTAAGAAATTGGTCTCTGGAGTTGAAGTAACTGAGTTCAGACCCCAACTCTGCCACTTACTGGTGTGTGAATTCTGCAAACCCCTAGATCCAACTGAGGCTCTCTTTCTTTTCTATAAAAGGGGGAAAATAATAGAACCTACTTCATAGTTCTGTTGGGAGCATGAGATGAGTCAGTATATTTAAAACATTTAGAATGACGCCTGCCCCTAGTCCACCAGCAGTACTTACTCACTGTGTTGATCAGTATATTCAGAACTTGCCCAGGGGAGGCGGGTGGTGGATACTGAGCACCCCAGAGACCCACTCCCAGGTCCTGCTCCTCCACTGGGCACCCCCAGCGTGGCTGTGGAGCCAGAGCCCTCCTGACACCCTCCTGCCTTGGCTGTGCTTCCCACAGGTGTCGGTTTCACATAGGTGTGTTGCTTCCCTAGTTTTTAAATAGATTGTTCTGTCTGCTAGAGAAGAAGGAAGTGAAATGGAAATTGAGTATTTGCCTCCTTCCCTGCATCAGTTACCATCACCCGGTTCCCCCAGGCCAGGGGTTCCCTCCTGCTCACTCACGTGATGGATTCACAGAGCTCTAGGGCGCCCCTCTGTTCCTTTCCACAGACTTCCTCAACTTCTGCTTGCTCCGGATTTCAGCCTTGGGGAAATCGTTCTTGCAGATATGAGCCCCTGTTTGGTGATTATCTTTGGCCATTGATCCCCCGTTTATCCTTAGTAGACTTCTTTAAAAGTTGAGCTCTTTTGAGAGCCCTCCAGTAACCATTTATTTCCCGATTTCCTCCTTCACTTGGGAAACCTCCAGTGACTGTGTGCTACGGGCCGAGTGTCTACGAGAAGGTGGGATAACCATGGCCCCGGAAGGATGTGTAGTCCAGTGGTGCTTAAACCCTACTCCAGGGGGTCCAGTAGAGGCCCCTCGAGGTCACCAGGGAGACAGTGTGTGTATGGGGGGTGTCTGAGTGGTTGAGGTTTTACCCCACTTCTGATATCATTCCAAAACGCCTCTGAATTTCTTTGTTTTGCATATTGGGCTTCTGAGGAAGATTTCATGCAAAGAAAGGATCGTGCTGTTTTAAAAAAAAAAAGTTTGAAAACCATTGACCTAATTTTTTCCACTGAATATACTCAGCATGGCTTTTTATAGTGGTTTGACCTTCCGGCTTGCATTTGACCAACAGGATGGTGGAGCTATCTCGCTAATTCATTGGCAACAGTCACTTTATTAAACAAATAAAAGAAATTCATTTTTTAACAGTGGGCATGATCCGTGAAGTACATATTTTCAATAATTTACTCGTCTGCTTAGTAATATGTACATCCATTTTCTTCCAAAAGAAACCCCATAAAACCAACATGATTGTCCACCACATCACATCGTGAACAAACGGACCTGTAAAAAGGGCATGTAGAAAATTCAGAAACACTTAAACAGCACATTCCAAGGATACTGAGTCCATTTAAAAGGAATTAAATTGCCTCGAAGCCATTGTAGTCAGCCTGGGTGCCATATATATGCATCAACACAGTACCCCACAGCAAATTCAAGTATAATGATTCACATACATGACATATTAATCTGACATTGGAGAGGATGATCCCTTGTATAGCACTGAGCGCATACCAAACTCTCAGCATGACTCTGATTAACTTTTTTTTTTTTTTTTTTGGTAACATGGAAGGAAAGGTAATGAGATCGTCAACTTAGTTGACCAAATACCAAACCTGGAGAAGGTGGGCGTGGTTCACAAACACTGCACAGTTAGAAAGTGTACCTTACGGGGATCTTATTTGTCACAACGATTGCAAAGGTTGTAGGAAAACCATAGCAGCTCATATCAGCCAGTCAGCCCACAGTTGCTCTTCTGGCAACGGGGCAATGCCGTGTTTGTGTTTTGAGCAGATCTAACAAGGAGACAAGCAGAAAAGCCGCAGCAAGCCGGGAAAGGTCACCTGGGTTCACGGTTAAATGGCATCAGCCTTATTTACTAAAAATATAATTTTAACTTCACAGGGCAAAATGAACCTCCAAATTTGTTTTCCTTCACCCCAGCAAGTCAAGTCCTTCCTCATTGCTAGTGGATTGCAGAAGTGCAGCTCAAGTCCTTCCCTTTTGCTTCTGTTTCCCCTGCCGCCTCTACTGCGTTGGGTTTGTAATACACTATCAGGAGCCCTTTGCTAATACGATGCCCGCCCGTTGAGGGTGTGATAGCCAGCCTTGGGGGTATGGTAGTGATTCAATTATTTCCTGCATTTTTTGGTAGGAAAAACTCTTTCTTTTAAAACATATTGTACAACGTTTTCTTGCTAAAAACAATTCCTCAATTTGTAAGGACACTGACTTGCCTTGTGTGAGGTTTGCTTGTTTACCCGTCCAAAGCATTTGGTCTTTCTTACAGATTAGCCACCTCATGTTCAAGCAAATATTTGTTTGTATGAAGAGAAAGAAAAAGACCTTCTTCTTCTTTGTCTTCCTGTTTCACCATCCCACTGTAATGCTGTGCTAAGCCTTCAGCACACAGAGAACCAGGCAGCTGGGAAACCAAGGCCTTGTGATTTTCAGCCAAGCCAAACATGGCAGCTCTGTCGGGGAAGCCCCTGGACTCACCACGGACTGGCTCTTCCAGTGAGTTCTTCCTCGGCTTAGAAAGAGGATGAGCATAAAAGCAGAAGAGTGGTTTGCCTGTGGGGACGCGGGGAGTGGATGTTTGCAGAGCCATGTGGCCACTGTGATAAGCAAAGCTGACTTCCCTGTGCCCTGCCAGGTTGAAGGAGGCGGCAAGCCCAGCACACCCCTGAGGTTCACCAGCCCCTGGGCCTTTGCACAGACTTTTTCCTTGCTTGCCCGGAACAAGTCCCTCTGTTCCCCATGCTGTTCGTCCTCCAGAATCCATCATGGAGGTCACCATTTTTGAGCAGCCTGACTCGGAGGCTGGCTGGGTGCCCTCCATCAAGTGCCCATGGCACTGCGTGAATAACACAGGTGCTTTGAGGGCAGGGCCTGTGTCCCCACCCTTGTCATTCGCCACCCCCTGGCCCTGGAGCACAGTCAGCCCTCATGGAGCATTGCAGGATGGATAAAGGAATGAGAGAGCCGGGCGGGGGCAGGGGGGCAGCACCCCCTTTTGGGCAAAAGGGGATTGTGTTTTGTGGCATGGTCTTTTCTTCTATGGGTGTGCTGTAATTTGAGGGACACGAACTTTTAAGAGTTAAAAGTGTTTAAGTTTTAAGAATGAAACAGCTCGGTGGTGTACTAAGCTGACTTCCAAAAGTTGAGCTATCTGTCCCCCAAACCTGTTTTCCTCTTTCTCTTGCACTCACAATCACTCCTTAGGTTACTGTTGTTCCAACGTCATCAGCAGTAATTTGTTAGATTTGTGCCTTAGTCAGACAGATGCTTGATGAGGAAGTAAATCCATGTGTCGGGCAAGACTCACTGGCTCCTGAGGTGGGTTCCAAAGACATGGGGAGCTGGGAGGGTGGTGGGCTGCACGCCCCCCTTCATTGGGCCGCAAGGACGGCAGCCATGGACTGGAAGCTTGTATCATGTGACATGTGTGTGTCCCCTTAAAACGAGAAGTGGATTGACCTTTAATGAACCATATACTTTTAATATCCTAGGCATGGTGGTGCATCGGTATGATCAAAATGTTATCCTTTTGTAGAGCAAGAATTTTTCCTCCAAACCCAATGTATCCATTTTTACAAGTTCTGACTTTGGTAAAGCTGGTTCTTCTTAATTTGAAGTCCACCCTTATTTCCCCACTGGCCGGACCTGTCACACAGTCTGTGCCCTGTGACATGATGCTTTCGATTTTCTTCCTCCCAGCACCAAAAGAACCAAACACTCTTCTTTTTAATTTGGGCCAACACCAGTCTGTTCATCCTTGTCGCAACCCAAAGCTGCTTCTCAACATCCAGAAGACCGAAATAGCCATAGACTGTGTTTATACAAAGCAGAGTTGGGCCAAGAACCTCATCCCTGAAATGACTTTTCCCCTCGGTTTAAAACAAGTTTGAGATTCCGAGTCACAAGAGACCATTTGGCAGGGAGATGGCGGCCAAGTCCCTGCCAGATGCGGCCTCCAAGAAGGGGTGACGGCCCACGCCAGCCCCCGTCGTGGTGAGCTGAGCTTGCAGTCTGGTCCTCCCTGTGAAGTCACCTGCCCAGAAGGGTCCTGGAGACCATTTAAAGGGGTCAACAGAAATGCCTAGACTCTGGCCGGACCTGCAATTAGAATTGAGATTGTGACCTGCAGCTTCCATGAGACGGATCTCAATTCCCAGTGAAATAAAAACTGCCTGGGTTCAGAATGGGGAACTTGCTTTTTGTTTTGTAAACATTTCCTTCTGACAGTTGCTCGGGCCAAGAGGTGCTCAGCCCTGTTTCCTTAGATGATTTAAAACCCAAGCTTTGCTTCACATGCTTTTTGACTTTCTTTCTGTGGTCAAAATTACTTCTCTTTCTCATAACATTGGTTATATAAACACACACACACACACACACAC
>JAQIFY010003400.1:0-12575 GCA_028533085.1 Varecia variegata | reverse complement strand
AAAAAATAAATGAAGGCTATTGATTTCTGTATTAATTTTATACCCTGCTATTTTACTGAATATTTGTTTGAAAAGTTGAACATATTTTAATTTCTATGTTGATTTGTTTTATTATTCATGGGTCACTTAGAGCTTTAAAAAAAAGTCCATGCAGTTGGATATTTTCTAATTATCTTATATCCTTAAGTTCCAATTTAATATCATTGTGGTTGGTAATGATTCTTTCCATAATTTGTTTTCTGTCAGATGGGCCTGGAATGATAGGAAGAGACACAGATGAAATTAAATTTTAGATAAACATTTTAATTTATTGAAAATGAGAAATTTAATATCTAAAAAAACTATTTTAATATGTAATGATAAATGTAGAAGTTGTGAATTTGTATAAAGTATTGTGAAGCTGAATAGAATTTCTGGAAAGTCACATTAAAAATGTAAAGGTTTATGCTCTAGTGAATATACTCTACTGAATTCAGCACTACCGATGAACATTCTAAAATCATATATCTAGAGTTCTTAAGCATAAGGAAAGGGGGTGGTTTGGGGAAGATCAGTGATGAAAAGGAGGGGGCTAATACTGGACCAAGGAGTTCTACTATCCAAATTAAAATTTCTATAATGAAATAGAAAAATCAGGTGTCATTGAGGTTGAGAGAAAAGGAAGCCGTAATCTCTAGCAACATGATTCAAGAAATTGGAAAGTAGCATCATAAAGGTTGCTATGAGTCTTGATAAGGTAGGGCCTTCTCATGCAAAATGACTCAAAGTTGCTACATGTCCACATCTTAATGAGAACATTGATCCTTTGCTTACAAACCGTGTAACTGGGATTAAAACAGCAAGACTAACCCAAGGTTCATTATCCACTCTAAAAACTAACCATATTGTCTGAATAAGAACTAATTTGGAAAGTGGCAGGGATTAGCCTACATAATAAAATGCTCTTATCGGTGATTATTATTCAGGTATGTTAATGATGGCATATTCTTACATACTGTTAGACCTGGATATGAATTAAAAATTCTTGCTTTTAAGATAAGATTTTTTTTATTTGATATGTTTAATCTCAGATAATATGGAGGACTGCAGATTGTTTGGCTATATATTATAGGTAATATTTTGCTATTAAAATGCATTCGGTAAGGATTACTAGTGAAAATCTCTTTTTAAGGAAGATTTCTTTGGAATAGAAGAACTGGGATAGATATTAATAAACCAATTATTAAGATTTTCATATTAACCTTGGTAATTGATAAGATAGTTATTTTATCTTCATGGTAAGATAATCAGATATGTGAGGTGCAGATGATTTTGTTCTTATAAAGAATTTCATTTTGAAAGTGAATGAAACTGTAACTGTGATATTTTGTAAATGATTGCAGGATAGGGATCTAAACAAGTGCAGGGTAGCAGAATCCACCTCCCCAAAACATGATACATTGGCGTAAGAATTATTTTGAGCTGAAGACAATTGAGAAAAAGCACATAGAAAAAAAGTCCTCTTCTCTCCCCCATATGCCTGAAAGCAGAACACACATTTGTAAGAGTGACCTATGTTCTCTACCAGAAAGGGCAGACAATTCTAGACTCTAAGCCTGAGATGACATCAGAGGAATCTACATAACAAACTATTAACTAGCCCTTATCTCCTATCATTTCTCCTATGTAGTTATCTTCCCACAATTTGCCTTGCTATAAAACTCAAAGTCCTTTTTCTTCCTCTTGTAATCTCTTTAAAAGATGTATTATTCTTCTGTTAAGATTCTATATAAGCCCAACTTATAACCACCCCTTTGAGTTACTCCTCTGTGGGTGTTCCCATGTGTAATGGTGTTAATGAACTTCTTTTTGTCAATATGTCTTTTGCTAGTTTAATTTACAGGGCACTAGCTGGAGACTGAACATCTTCTACTCAACTTAGTTGATTCAAATTGGGCAAATCATTCCACTACTTTGACCCTGTTGTCTTATGAGTAATAAGGAAAAAATAAAATCTTCCTTGACTATTTCCAACAGCTATTGTGGAACAAAATTAAGGGGGTGGTTATAAGGGCTCTTGGAAAATAAAATTCTAATAAAAAAAAAAGTGCCATTATAATTAGCTATAAATGTTAACAAGCTCTCATAAATGTCTAAAATTAATATTACTTTACTTTTAAAAAGCTGAGTTTTTTAAAAAAAATTCAGCCCTCCTTTACATTTTTCCCCAATATTTCCAAATGAATATATAAGGAGAATTTTCCTCTCTTACACATATAAATTATATACATACACACAAACACATATACATTTTTTGCTCACATATTAGTTGACTTTTCTCTGTAACTATACACTTTTCCAACATAATTATTAATCTCTGGTTATTTTTTTCTTTTTTTGCTTTGTCCTCCTTCATGGCCACTTGAATTAGTAGATTTTATAGACCTATATTATAACTGTAAATGTAAAGAGATTTAAAAGACCATGGCAGCACTGTATCTATACTACAGATAGAAAGAAATTACAGCTTTTAAGATTCAATAAATCTTCTTGCAGCATTTATTTCCATTGTGTTAAGTAAAAATTTTCATGTTGGTCATTAATCAAGGTGATTGATGTAGTTACATCATGGCTACTTTGACATATGAAAGATTCTGCATCCAATTAGCTGCAGAAGTTTATGTCCATATCTCAGATCTAGGTTTCTGTTCTTCTTTAATTGCTAACAGATATTGTGGCATTGGAGAAGACTCTGTCACTTTTAAATTTTCTTTCAGATAAAATAAGGGAATCCAGAATAGATTACCTGTGTGATCTTGTCCAACTTTCATATCTTATAGACATTATGGTACATTAACACTTTTGAATTCAAATCCTTACCTTAGACTTAGATGGCCTGAGAATGATGGCTACATATCTGAAAGGGTCATTTAATCATGAATTCCTCAACATTTAAAAGGTCACAGAGCTCTCCACCACCATGCCCTTAACCGAAGGGGAATGCAATGATAAAAACAAAATTTGAACTAGACCCTTTGGTTTTGTAACAAAGAAGGAACAATATAGCTTTGAGAAATGGACAATGAGAGTTCAAATTTAAAAAATGTGAAAAGCATCCATCCATTTCATATAACTCTGTGCCAACGACTATTGGCACACATTTAAAATTCATTGTCTCCTAGAAAAGACTATAGAAATCAATGTTGAGCCTAAAGAGAATTACAGACAAGAAGATTGATTATACATAAAAGTTTATCCAGGTCATTTCTGCTGCTGTGTTAAAATTTTCATATAACATGAGTCCTTTACTTCATTTCCTTGGATTTCTTTCTTTTCCTCCATCTAGGGCTTATGAAAAGTAATTTATCCATACAAGCATTATGGAAAATGTAAAAAATAGGATGATCTTTATAAATGTATGATCCTGCTCCCAAATAGAAGGGTGTTGCCAGTGGATATGGCGATGTGAGTTTGAGCATGTGTTGATTCTTCAGGCGGAAGAAAAACTGGCATAATGATCTTGAAAAGCTCTGATGGACAGTATGTGATTTTTCCTAGGTGTGTGCAATGCATAGAGCTCCAGAACAGTATCCTCAATAGATGTCCTAAGGAGTGGTTTGCAATCCAAATCCAATCAGGTCAAAAGAGAAAGACTCATCTGATGGAAATGTAAGAGGGTCAGGAGTTAGGAAAGAAAATATTTAAAAAACAAAACAAAAAAAACAGTATAAGTAGGAAGTTGGAACAGTCGCTTGGCTTTCCAGCAAGGAGAAGACGTAAGATAATGTTTTTCATTTGGGTCTTATAGTTACCTGAAAATACTCTAAGAGCTCAACACTACCAACATGGAGAAATTAAAAATAATTTGATTTAGAAAAAAATTAAATTCAAAGTAATATCTGTGATTTTTTTGTTAAATTTTTGGTGAATAATTAATGTAAAGAAGTAAAAAAGTAATTTTGCTTTCACACCACATTATAGGGGAGATGCTACTAAAAACATGATATATATACCTCCCAATCTATGTATTTTCAGATATAGTACATGTTTCAACATGTAATAAGAAACTAAAAGGAAAAAAAGGCCCAAAAATTTTACAAACACTTTTTGAAAGTGATTATATGTGGTTATATTTTTACTACTCTCAGCCATTGTTTCAAACTTTAATTTCAAATGTGAAATTGTATTAGTTTATTATATCAATTTTGCAAACTCATTATAATCCAGCATGAAAAAACTTGCATTTCAAAGACAGGAATAATGTTAAATAGATTTTATGAATTCTTCATGAGATCAGATTTAATGTAATTATTTTTAGAATTACTAGTTGGTAAATACATTTTTTTAATATAGCATTTCCTAAGGTGCTAATATAACAAAGCAACAACTCAGCATGTTTCTTTTCAATTAAAGATTTTTATGTGGCTGTGGTATTTAACACTAAATTGTACATTTTCTTTTATTAATATATTTGAACTATGATGACATCAGCTCTCAAGAAATGCAATAGCCTAATTATCAGATTGTTATTCTTACAAGCACTGACTGAAATGATACCTTTCACAATAGCAACGAAGAAAATGAAATACCTAGAAATATATTTAACTAACGAGGTGAAAGACCTCTATACGGAGAACTATGAGAACTATGAACCACTGAGGAAGGAAATAGCAGAGGACATAAACAGATGGAAAACCATATCATGCTCATGGATTGGCAGAATCAACATTGTGAAAATGTCTATAACACCCAAAGTGGTCTCCAGATTCAATGCAATCCCTATTAAAATGCCATCGTCATTTTCCACAGATCTAGAAAAAATAATTCTATGCTTCATGTGGAACCAGAAAAGACCCTGTATAGCCAAACCAACCTTAAACAAAAAGAAGAAATCTGGAGGCATCAATTTACCAGACTTCAAACTATACTACAAGGCTATAGTAACCAAAACAGCATGGTACTGGCATAAGAACAGAGACACACAGCAATGGAACAGAATTGAGGACCCAGATATAAAACCATCCTCATACAGCCATATAATCTTTGACAAGCAGACAAAAACATACACTGGGGAAAAGAATCCCTATTCAATAAATGGTGCTGGGAAAACTGGATAGCCACCTACAGAAGACTGAAACAGGATCTGCACCTCTTACCACTCACAAAAATCAACACACAATGAATAACAGACTTAAACTTAAGGCATGAAACCATAAAAATTCTAGAAGAAAATGTTAGAAAAACTCCTATAGACATTGTCATAGGCAAAAAATTTATGAAGAAGACACCAAAAACAATCACAGCAACAACAAAAACAAATAAATGGGACCTAATCAAATAAAAAAAAAAACTTCTGCACAGCCAAGGAAACTATCATTAGAGCAAATAGATAACCTACAGAATGAGATAAAGTATTTGCATGTTACATATCCGAAAAAGGGCTGATAACTAGAACCCAGGCAAATCAGAAAAAAAAAAAAATCAAATAATCCCATTAAAAAGTGTGCAAAGGACATGAACAGAAACTTTCCAAAAGAAGATAGACTAATGGTCAAGAAACATGAAAAATTGGTTAACATTTCTAATCATGAGGGAAATGCTAATCAAAACCACAATGAGATATCACTTAACTCCAGTGAGGTTGGCTTTTATCAAAAAGTCTCAAAACAGAAAATATTGGTGTCACTGTAGAGATAGGAATGCTCATATACTGCTGGTGAAACTGCAAATTAGTCCAACCTCTACGGAAAGTACTATGGAGATGCCTCAAAGAGATACAAGTAGAACTACCATTTGATCCAGCAATCCCACTACTGGATATTTACCCAAAGAAAAAAAGACATTCTACAATACATTCTACAATAAAGACTTCTGCACTGGAATGTTTATAGCAGCACAATTCACAATTGCAAAGATGTGGAAACAACCCAAGTGCCCATCAATACATGAGTGGACAAATAAAATGTGTACCATGGAGTACTACTCAGCCATAAAAAGAAATGGTGAACTACCTCTTGTATTATCCTGGATGGAGCTAGAGCCCATTCTTTGAAGTGAAGTATCACAAAAATGGAAAAACAAGCACCGCATATACTCACCATTAAATCAGTAATAATTGATCAGCACTTATGTGCACATATGGAAGCAACATTCATCTAGTGTCAGACAGGTAAATTCACACCTACGGGATGTGGTACACACTGTCTGAGGGATGGGCACACTTGTAGGTCTGACATGGGAGGTGCGAAGGCAATATAGGTAACCAAAGCATTTATATCCCCCTAATATTATGAAATAAAATAAATAAATAAATACCCCTAAAAATAGTATATGAAATATTTGAATCATCATGTGGTTCAAACACAGTATTAAAATCAAACAACCCCATGAAATTTTTTTATAAAATAATCTTATGGATTATACTAAAGTACTCAATTTAAAACTTTAGTCTAATATAAAACAAAATTTCTGATGTTTGAAAACTGATTGTATATCTACAAATTAATTTGTGTCTGTTGTCTTGGCAAGGTAGTAATCTTAAGCCACATGTATTGCCTCTCCATATTTGAAATAGTCATCAGCAAAGTGTTATTTTTGTAACTCTCCTATGAATAACTATATACAGCTGGTACAAATATCCTGGTGGTACTATTCTAAATTTTGAGCTTTGATTTCATCACCTAAACAGCAACCTCAGATGACACTCACATATTTTTCCTCATTGCATGGTGGATCTGTGTAAAATAAAATACGCAGGTAAGAGTAAAAATAGCAAGATGAATAATAGATATCTAATATTGGGAAGACAAGCTACAATTTGTGATCTTTGACCATTGCTCTACTCAACATACTTACATACTTTGTTATGATACTTAACAAGTTATTGTTAAATTAAATTAAGCACATTATTCCAACACTGTTGAATGATTATATGTCAATTTTATCTAACCTTGGGTTGACGAAGTAGTACTACTAAGTGCATCATTTTAAATTGCTAAAAGAAAAGGGAACTATTTATTCCTTGCTATTTTATTTCCAATATAAGGAAGAAACTGAAATTAATAGCTCCTATTTATATCACCAGCTAATCTAATGAGCATATTTATAAAACACATTTTTCTACATAAAATAAAATAACAATTGACCAACTTTTATTCATAGTTATGAGTTAAATAAAATGTAACATAAGGTTTAGCTGCAATCTTGCTTAATTAACAACTAAACCAGAATGAAAAGCAGATAGAGACATATCAGTTTTAACACTGGCAAAAATTGTCAAATTAATTGGAAGAAATCAAATAGTTTATTTCACTCCATAATTAGAAAATATAGCTTTATCTCTATCTATATAAAGTGTGTTCCTACCAATATTTTTGTTATGTTATCTACCATGAATTTGTAGGGTTTTGGAAATCTTTACTTAAAATAATAACATTGTATATAATATTGAAACTCATTCTTCTTGCTGATGGTACTTGCACAGATATTTTGAGCACTCTCTGCTATTTAAAAAAAAAAGTTATTTAAACATATGGGTTATGTTTTCAAAAATAAAACAAATCATTTATGTAAAGTAAAGATCTTTAAAAAAATATGTCACGAAAGTAATTTTTAATTGCTTTGTTTTTCTCCCCAGATTACCAAGATCATTCAAA
Organism: Varecia variegata; assembly: GCA_028533085.1. Taxonomy (NCBI): domain Eukaryota; kingdom Metazoa; phylum Chordata; class Mammalia; order Primates; family Lemuridae; genus Varecia; species Varecia variegata. Next base: position 4,941 of record JAQIFY010003400.1, on the reverse strand, counting down.
ACATTCAAGAATTGGTTTGTCATGACTTCATTCTATCTGCTCTATTTAAATCCATCAACAAAGTATTTTTATTTTCTCTTTTACTAGTTTACCTATTTAACTATTTGTGCAGTTTGATAGGGATTTTAGATCTCCAAGCATTAAACTCATCAGAAATATAATTTTTCTGTTTTCATCAGTGCTGTTTCTAAATTGTTTAAGACGGTACATCAAAGGATACCTTTTATATGCTATAGACAAGTTTCATTTTAATAGTTAAAAAAAAGCTTACCATAGTACATTTTGTGCAATGTATATTGTGTGCAGTAGTCCCTCCTTATCTGCAGGGAATACATTCCAAGACCCCCAATGGATACCTGAAAGGAAGATAGTACTACATCATATAAAGATGGTCCTTGACTTACCATCGTTCAATTTAAGATTTTCTGATTTTGCAATGGGTTTACTGGAGTATTAAATGCATTTTCCACTTATGATATTTTTGACTTATGATGTATTTATCAGGATGTAACTGCATCATAAGTTGAGGAGCGAGCATCTGTGTACACTATGCTTTTCCCTATACATACCTATGATAGAGTTTAATTTATAAATTAGGCACAGTAAGAGATTAACAACCATAATAATAGAATAGAACAATTATAACAATATAGCATAATAAAAGTTATATGAATGTGCTCTCTCTCTCTTTCTCTCTCAGACATCTTATTGTACCAAGACAGCTACTAAGTGACTAACAAGTGGGTAGATACACAGTATGGATACAGCAGACAAAAGGATGATTCACATCCAGGGCAGGACAGAGCAGGACGGCATTAGATTTCATCACAGTACTCAGAACCGTGAGTAATTTAAAACTTATGAATTTTTTCTAGAATTTTCCATTTAATATTTCCTGACCACAGTTGACCATGGATAACTGAAACCATGGAAAGTGAAACCATAAATAAGGGGAGACTACTGTGTTCCAATATCAAAAATTAAACAGAGTAGATGATGAGGTAAGGTGCAGAGATAAAAAATATGATTTCATAATGTAGACAGAAATAAACACTATTCTATATAATTCTATATAATAATAAATATTATTTCATAATCTTAAGCAAATTTTGTTTTCTAATGTGACTATTATTATATTACAGAGAACATTTTTAATAAACAGATTTTCTAGGAATTGAGAGAAATAAAGGGGCACTTTTCTTGCACTGTAAATATCATCAGTGCCTCTTTTATTTACTGCCCGTCTTAGAAAAGTTTATTGAGTTTATTTGCATAAAATATGACTAGCAGTCTAGCATGTCAAAGAATCAATTTGGATTTCTAAATTAAACTTAGAATAATTTACTCCTAGGGTCATGTGGCCAAATTTCCTTTCACCAATGTGGTTAAAACATTTTATTTAAGTCTACTCTCACTGTATGTATTTACAAGTTCAATAAAAGATACATATAACTGTTATAATTACTGTTATTCTCATATTCATATGTGACTAACCAATATAAACTTTTATCTGTAAACATCTGCCAATAAACATACATGTGTCATTAACAGAATAAATCCCCAAGGCTAATCATAAGAAAAGCCACTGCTTAAAGAAGCCAAGTTTCTATACGTGCACTTTTTTTCTTAAAATAAATGTGAGAAAATTTTATACTTGTCAATTAAATTACAAGGTATTAAGAGCAAGCTAGGATTTTTAAATTTATAGCATAGATTTTATTCTCTCAAATATATATTTTAAATTTTTCTCAAATAAATTATTCTCCCAAAACATAATATTCTATTTTATTTATCCTATTTTAGTTATTTTGGGAGAAAATACAAGTTTCTCCAATTTATATTCTATTGATTATTTTAATTACACACTTCATTTCTATATATGTTCATATTTCACTGGATTATGGGTAGACCACCTACGAATTCCAAGAATGTTTTGTGAATGCCACTTTTCAATTTCTTTCATTTGTTACATATTAATAAAACCAATTTTAAATGTTAGACTGAAAAACAATATAACAGGTGAACAAAATTTTAGAACTTCAATTATTTCAGTGGAAGATGTGTAAATAACAAAATAAAAAAAAATCCTTATTTGTGCAGATGTGAAACGTGGGAGACATACTTTCAAAGAAAAGTTGCTTAACTCTATGTATTCAGGAATGTTTCTTGATCTATAAGGAATTTTAAGAAATATAGAGATTAGTTTACCTCAAATCAAGACAATTTGAGGGGAAAAAGTAAACATTTTTATAATTTTGAAAATGTATGCATTATTGAAGGAATATCATAAACTAGATCTTTAAAAGGGCAGGTATTAGATATCTTGGGTCTAGAACATTTGAGCTTTGAAAGTAAATTATATATTGGCTACCTAGATTGCACCCTGGTGAGTTATAGAGATTCTGTCCAGGCTTCTTTGTTGATTAAATGTGATATATTTGGGTGAAATACTACTAAGAGGACTTACCAGAAATAATTAAGGCGTAGCACTGAATTCCCAAAATGAAATATTACATAAAAGAAAAAAGTCCTTATTTAACATGATTCAAATGACTTCTAACTCTCCAATATTTAAATTCTAAAATGGAAGATTGGATTCCCATTATTAATTATTCAGACATATATTTGATTATTTCTAAATTAAATTTAAAACTTTGGAGGTTTTTAGGCCTCCAAAATATATATTAAATACATTTAATATTATATTAAATATTAATGTATTTCATTCTAACCATTGGTTAAATTTATTAACTAACCTATTATACTGTGGAAAAGAAAATTGTTTACTTTCTATCATGTATTTCAAAGTAGGCAATTTTTGATGACAAAATGTTTAATTTTAACTAATGATTAGTTTATTTACTAGTGTATTATATTAAAAAGTAAAACTTTACTGTTGTTTTCCTATGATATATTATAGAACAAGTGACATTTGATGGAAAATATTATTAGTTTTTAAAGCAATCATATAATATACAAAACCATAGTAAACTTGAAATATCATCGATGAAGATCTAATATATGGCCCCATGGGTTTTCATACTGTAATAGTTTTATACCACAGAGAAAAAGTGGCATTTTGTGTGTATGTCAATTTCAAAATACCATACAGGATTTTAGTAAACACTGAGCAGAGGCAAGAGAGAGAACACACGTGATTTGTTTAAATGAGCATTTTTAAATGATAAACGAGAATCAAAATAATAAAAATTAACAATGTTTTGACAGACACCCATACATTTTGGAAGTGTTATGATAGAAAACAAAAACTGGTCATTAAAGCTCTTGTGCAAATAATTCTACATGTAAGAAAATATAAATGAATATCAGAGCAATGCTATTTGATAAATAGTAATTTTAATTATTCAAATGTACTTGTTATATACAAAGTTTATTCATTTACTTTATAAGGAGAACCTTTCTTTTCCTTATATTACTTTAGTGTACTTCATCCTAAGCATGAAAAATCTGTTGTCCTACTTACCAGGCTAAAGAAAGTCATCCATGATTTGTGGGTCAAAAAGGGGGAGGTTTATTATTATCTCTTGCTCAAGCACTTTCACCTCCCTTGGCACTTGATTCATTATATACTTGTATGGCCTTGGAAATTACTTTCAAACCTTTCAAAGTTAATTGAGCTCTGAACTAAGGTTCAAAGCATCTGTACTTTTCTCCTTTACTGAAATAAAATATAAATCAGTGAACCAAATAGTCTTCTATATTGCCAATAAGCTTTGAAATTTGCTATAAAATTGTCACATTATATATTAAGATAGAATTATATATTCCTTGCTTGAAAAACGCATTTTTTCTTCAACCAGCATGCAGTGTTTTAAACTATTTTATCTTTCCTCTATGTTACAGCATTATTTTTGAATTAGATTTCATATACTGACCAAAACCAAACAATTATAACTAAGCTATTACTAAATATAAAAATTAATTTGAATAGAAAGAGGAACCTAAGAAAATTATGAAAAGGACACTAATATTTTCAATGTTTCCAATCTGGAAAAACACTTTCATCTTGGACTGCCCCACTCTACTTGTTCTTCCATAAAAATCTGACATTTGAGCCTCTTCTTCCAGTCACGATGAAGTCATTATACACTCACACCTACACCCACACCCACACCCACGTATGCACACATAGTTTTCAGATGTTGAATACCAGGCAAAAAGGGATAATTTTCCCTGAGAGAAGGAAAAAGAATGAGGTAATCATTACAATAATCCCAGCTTACTGCTTGAGGCTATGTATCAAGCCCAAGTTTCTAGGCTTGGAGACTGCTTGTTGTCGTTTGAATATCCGATATTCAAACGACAACAAGCAGTCTCCAAGTAGAAGAGACAGAGTTCAGAGTTCATTGAGGCCAAGGTGGATAAAATTTCTAGGACAGATTACTGGAGAAAAGAGTGTGGAACGTAAGAAAGAGAGCTCTGGATATCTGAAAAAGGCTCTTCTCTGATCTTGAGTTCAGTACAGTTCAGTGCACATGTAGAAAACTGTGGCTATGGAAAGACCACTGGAAATGATCAGGCATATCAGTCACTATGAAACACACAGACCAGAAACTAGCTCATGATCCCATAAGGCTTACCAAGTAATAATTTCTACAAACTTTAAAATAAAATTAAGGGGATGTTAAGAACAACTTTATGCCAGTATATTTGACAACTTCAATGAAACGGACACATTTTTTTTGAAAGCTACAAATATTTAAAACTAGTTAGGAATAATTGTAATAGCCCTATATAAATAAAGACATTAAATTTTTATTTAAAACTTTCCCATAAGGAAAAATGAGGGCCCAGATGGCTTGCTTGGTAAATTATACCAAAAATTTAAGAATGAATAAATGTCAGTTTTACATGAACTCTTCTAGAAAATAAAGGAGGATGAAAGTCATTCATATTGAGACTAGCATGACCTTGGTACCA
>JAQIFY010000340.1:0-23300 GCA_028533085.1 Varecia variegata | reverse complement strand
CATCTCCTGAAATAGATTTTTTGGTGCAAAAAATTTGAAGATTTTGTTCACATAGTTGATCTAAATATTTCTGTAGATTTGATCCTCCATGAGGCAAATTCATATAGACAAAATCATAGTCAGATGATGGATTGCAATAAATTTCTTATGAATTTAAAGTAAACAATTGAAATGAGTTGTTTAATTACGCCTTTATCTCTCCATATAAGTTAGCAAATTCTGAGAGCTAAGTGGGAAATTTGGATAATAGGATTTAAGTAAGCCTGAAGCCTCTATTCAGAATGGTGTCATTGGAAGAAAAAAATATATCTTAGAAAAAGTATAGATTTAAATAAAGGAAAATCTCATTCCTGGTAGTAGGAGGAAGTTCATATGGAAATGAGCTTTGGGAACAGTGTGGGTTTGAGTTAGTTGTAGCAGGAGCAAGCAGAGGAGCTCACTCTACTGACCAGGAAGACCTTTGTTGCTTTCGAGGTCTGCCCTAACGAAGAGCATCTAGCACTGGGAGCCGCCAGACACAAGTAAGAGCTGTTCAGGAAACTGTTATTACCCTTTCCCAAAAGGAATTCTGCACTTCTAACTGAACAAAATATGCAATAAAATATACGTGAGCAATTCCTGGTTAGGGGGTCATTAAGACTAGAAAGTAGATGTGATTAGCGAATAAGTTGGCCTTTCCATGTATGTATGGAAGTTCTCCTTCAGAGGAAAAAAGAACTTCAGATTTACCTTAATGTACTGGTTGTCAGAGACAAGATTGAGCTTCCTGCTGGAGAAAAATATACCATCATAAATAATCATACCCAGTATACAAGAGGAAATTGAACTCAGCACAAATTAAATTGTGGGCCAAAGTAACAAATACAAAAAAATAAAAAGAACAGCCATTGCTTCCCTAAGTAGACAAAGAAAAACATCTCTTTTCAGTAGCAGGGTGCAATGCAAAAGATGGGTGTAAAGGAACAGACATTCATCCATAAAAAGCCACAGAAACAGAAAATCAACACCAGTAGAAAGGCCAGTGTTTTAAAAATTGATCTTAATGTGGTACAGAAAGAGTCAAAGGAAACCCCATCAGTGGTAAGTTCTAAGGGCATTAATGTGAGTAAATACATCCAGTCCCTTGAGGACAAACATAGATCCAAGGAAAGGTTAATATAAATCAGGCTCCCAAATTCAATGCCATATGGACAGGATGGGCCACAAGAATGAGCAGATGTGGTTATATGCATGGGCAGCTAACTAGAGAAGATTGCTTGGTCAACGTGTATCCGCAACTCCAGAGCTTTTCTGAATGACTGCCAGGTGGGAAAGAGGTGCCGGTATTGTCAGATCTTCCAACTTTTTAGATAAGTCATAAATCTGAATTATGTTTTATACACCTTTTTCTGAAAGATTTCACCAATCCTAGTACATAAAGATTAGTGTTTGAGAAATTGATTTTTATTACATAAAATATAGTGTGTGTGTGTGTGTGTGTGTGTGTGTGTGTGTAAGGGAGAGGGGGAGCAAGTACAACTACCAGTTCATCACTAATACTTCTAAAGTTTTGTTTTTTTTTGTCAAACGTCTTCTACACTGCCTGGTAGAGAGATGCTAGCTTCCTAGCAGGCTGCTGAACACTGACCAACTCTTGCCTGAGAACTCTTTGTGATTTAACTAAATTAAACTGCATTAAAATAAAGATTGTTTGGGGAAGGTTTTCAGAGAGAAACAATGTATTTTTTCTTTAAACACAATTTAAACATTGTTTTAAATTCATAATTTTAAAATTTTAAATTTTTCAGCCTATAACTGAAAGCAAAAAATTAGAAAGAGCAAATGAAATCTGAGGTTATTGCTAGACAATTATAAGATTAAAAGAATTTTTTTTTCCAATTTGGATTCCTTTTATTTCTTTCTTTTGCCTAATTGCCCTGGCTAGGACCTCCAGTACTATGTTGAACAGGAGTGGCAAAAGTCGGCATTCTTGTCTTGTTACGGTTCTTAGAGGGAAGGCATTCAGCTTTTCCCCATCCCATATAATGTTAGCTCTGGCTTTGCTGTGTATGGCCTTTTTTATGCTGAGATATGTTCCTTCTATGTCTAATTTGTTGAGAGTTTTTATCATGAAGGGATGTTAAATTTTATCGAATATTTTTCTACGTCTGCTGAGATAATCATATGGTTTTTGTCCATTCTGTTGATGTGATGTATCACATTTATTGATTTGTGTACAAAATGTATATATGTATTGAAATATCAGTCTGTATCCCATACACATGTACAATCATTGTGTGTTAACTAAAAATAAAAACAAAAAAACTTAATCACTTGGTTTAGGAACAAATATACAACTACATTTGTCAATAATTGCTGAGGACATTGCTATACTAGATGCCTGCATAAATGACACTAGATAATGACAAAGTTATTGATGAATATAGGTTAAGTTATAATTGACATATTCTGTGTAGGAAGACAGGATAACATACTAGGGAGTATTAAACATATTCTACTATAAATATTTCCAAGTTTTCAAAAGGTTTATAATTGAATTCCTAGAAAACATTTTTATATGAAACATCCCTGTTCCTGAAATTGCCAGATAATATGGTATTAATGCAATCCAGAGTATATGTGAGTATAGCACATTGTAAAAGAAAAATGGCTGTAAATTCTTCCAGTTTCTATACAATCAATGTGATTTTGCCAACCCTGCCATGAAGAAGTGGAGACAATTTTTAGAACCCCTTAAAACTCGGTTGGCCTCATCACTTGCTTTGATCATTAATTAGAATTTGATGAGTGTGATATTCCAAACTTAGGATTCCAAATTACCTTGCAGCTTCTGCTCTTGCTTTCTTAGACTGCTGCCCTGACAGCATCACAAGAAAAAATAGATACTAGCCTCCTTAAAGATAAGACAGCATGTGGGAGATGTCCTAGCCAACGGCCAGCACCAACCACCAGTTGCAGGAATGGGGCTGTCCTAGACCACCAACCCCTTGCTGTGTGATCAGCCGACTGCCACTCTGTGAGTAAGCCCAAGAGAGACCTGCAGAATTATCCAAATGGACTCAGCACAAATTGTCAACCCTTGGGATTTGAAGTTAATAAATGACTATTATTAATCCATGATGTTTCAGGATGGTTACATGGCAAAAAAATAACTAATACACTGTGTCTATATCAGGGCAGCAAACTTTTCCTTAAATGGCTAGATAGGCAATATTTTAGGCTTGTGGTACATACAGTTTCTTACACAACTACTCAACTCTGTGTAATATCACAAAAGCAGGCATTGGTGATATATAAACACGTAAGCATGGCTGTGTTCTAATAAAACTTTATTTACAGAAAGAGATGGCCAACATACAACCTGCACTTTGCTGAACTCTGGTATATAGTATATACATACATATTTATGTGTACATTGAATATGTATGTTTATGTGCTTTCAAGAAATGTACAAATATATGAAGGCTTTCATGGTTGATGAATAAGAGAATGAACAAGTAAATACTTAAGTGGAGAATGGGAAGAAGGAAGGCAATAGATAGATTAGGGATAGCTGGGGTCAAAAGGAATGAAGTCACTAATCAGGGAAAAGAGAGTAATAAGGTCATTATATGTATATGTATGTGTGTGTATGTATATATACACACACATACATGTATATAGATGTACACACAGATACTCCTTAACTTATGATGGGGTTACAATGGGTTTATCGGGATGGAACTCCATTGTAAGTCAAAGAACAAACTGAATGCATATTGTTTTTGCACCATTGTAAAGTCAAAAAACCTTAAGTCAACCACCATAAATCAGGAACCTTCTATACATGTATGTACGTATATATTTATTCTCAGTTTCTCTATGAAACATTGGTAGCAAATTTGCTCTTTATTTGTGGCAACAGCTCATTTCAGATGTGATAGATAGCCAGTTTGTATTATTCTGAAACTTGTAAAAAGTTTTAGGGATAAATAAATCAATGAACTTCCATTTCAAACCTGATATTTCTCAAGTTTAAATTCATTCTCTTGGTGCTATCTCTTAATAATAGTAATAAAAGGTTTTTCTCAAGCAGAATGGCTGTCTAATCTAGACATTACACTCATGTGAAAATAACCACTTTTGTAGTAAGGAGATAGCCAGTCTGGTAGAGATTAAACTGAGACACTGAAACAGCTATGTGCCTGCGTGGCTGACATCCAGTGGGCCATGTTATCAAGATCCAAGATGTTATAACAATTTCTTTATGTAAATAAAGGTGATAATAGTAACAAGGATGTTGCAATCTGGCCAACAGCGAACTCCCTCTCCTCCAATTGTTTCCACTTAATAAATGTTTCTCTTAACTTCGCATTTAAGATTTTGACTCTGATCCCAGTTAAAAAAGAAAATTTTAAAAATATGGAGACTTCAGATCTGATTCTGTATTGAATTCTAATGTGAAGATCTTTGCTAGAATGCTTTGAAAGAGATTAGAAATATTGATTCTCATTTAAGTACTCTTAGATCACCAAAATCTTACTAATGAAGAATTTCTGTAGATAATGACTCCTATTGGCTAGTTAACAAACTATATCATCAACATGTAATACATTAATCCTTCAATAACATGACCTGAAATCCCTAAATTCTAAAAATATTACTTCATTTTCTGTCTGTGATTGATTAAAGTATGACATTAATGAAATGTCTGGTTCTTGCTCAAAATTCATATGGGTGAAATTTTTAAAGAAATCATAGGGCTCCAAAACTTCTTAAAAGCTTTATTTGACTTTCCTAGGAAAATAGGGGTATGATTGGATCACCTTGAACAGGAGGGAAATTGTACATAGAAAATAAATCTTATCCTGCTGCCTGGAACAGTTTTTTGAATAGTTCTTGTTATGGCTGAATCTTTCATGTCACTCAGGTCTCAGTTCAAATACCATCTTTTGTACTGAGATCATTTTTTGATCACTGTTTTAGGAAGAACTTTCTAGAAATTAGACTTCAAGACAGAAATGTGCATGTAGGAAGTTTACTGGGAATTCCCTTGGAATTAACACCTGTTGGGGAATGAAGGAACCTGGGTTGGGCAGAGGAATGTAGTCAAAATCAAGGCCTCAGCAGGTCCATCTTTCTCATCGGGAGCTCTGGTTCTGGGATGTATCTGTAAAATTATCCTAATTTTTCCCAAAATGGTAGGCATTCATACCCCCTTATCATTCAGTCACTGCATGAGGGCTGGGGGTGTATAACCATGGGTCATTTAGCTGTACTTGGCTAAAGGCAATTCCATTCCCTGAGGAAGGCCCTGGTTGAAGGCTGTCAGCCAAAAATACTCCCAGAGTTGGGGAAGTAAGGGCCTCAGTCCTGAAAGGGGAAATAGGTGGTGTACAACCGCATCTAGGACATTCCATTCCCTGTGCTATTCAGATCCTTGTGATTTCTATGCAGCCATGAGTAGCTTAATGACAAGGATACATTCTGAGAAGTGTGTCCTTAGGTGATTTTTGTCATCATGCAAACATCATAGAAAGCACTTACATAAACCTGGATGGTGTAGCTTACTACACACCTAGGCTTTCTGGTACAGCTTATTGCTTCTAGACTATAAGCCTACACAGCATATTACTGTACTGAATACTCTACGCAACTATAACAGAGTGGTAAGTATTTAAATATCTAAACACAAAAATGGTACAGTAAAAATAGTGGTATTATACTTTTATGGAACCACTGTCCTATATGCGGCCCAGTCACTGACCAAAACATCATTATGCAGTGCGTGACTGCGTTAAGTTGTGGTACTATCTCCTCCAGAATTCCCGGGGGAAACACACAAGTGGGAAGTAAGTGAGATGAGCTACAGCACTACTGCTAATCAGAAGTCATAAATGATGCTCATTGTTTCTCTCTTCCATTATGATTTTTAGATTTACCTTCAACTGGTGCCTCTGCTAATCCAGGTAGCTACTGACTGGAGTATTGCAGAATATCATCCCTGAGGAGGGGTCAGGGCTCTTATTCACCAAAAGTTTCTCAGACCTTACCTGTTGCTCTTGTTCAGTTACCATAAAAATTTGGCAAGAGAGAACCAAGAGTCATGGTGGGGGGCATGCAAATTCTTCCTGGTCCCCATTGTGTAACAGTAACCACACATCATCCTGATGATCAAGGTGAACTGCCTCTTCAGGAAGATGACTTATCTATCTGCTGGTAAAGCGGTATGAGAAGGTCCCAGTGACTTGGTTGCAGCTATAGTTTAAATTTTAATGGGCTTTTGTGGCCTTCAGAGATTCAGGACCTTTAAACCTATAGAGTCAAGAATTATGGGGACAGGAAGCACAAATTCCCTAAGTGGGTCACTGGGGTGATGATAAGTAGGGGCATCTCTTATTTCCTATATCCACATGTTATACCTGTTGAGGACATGGTTCTACAAAATGGTCCTTGATGTACAGTGCATACTGTATCCTGGAAGATGGGGACCCATCTTCTCAGTGTGTTATTTCCGAGCTGTGCCTTGATGAGACTCTTCTGTTACTCTATAAGGCTGGCAGCTTCTGAGTGCTGTGGTATGCAATAGGGTCAGTGGATCCCGTGGTTATCTGCTTACATCTCCTCCTTGCTGATGTGTGGAATACTTGATATGATGTTACGTGGGATGTATGCTGATATATCAAACATTCTTTAGTCCATTGTACAATGGTGCTAAAAGAAGCCTTGTGAGCAGGAAAGGCAAATACATTCTTGGTATGTAGACTATTCCAGTCAAGATGAATTTCTGCCCTTTCTAGAGTGAAAGGGATCTAATACAATCAACATGCTACCAAAACGCTGGTTGTTCTCCTCAAAGGATGGTACCATATTGGAGGTATAGCACTTGTCTCTGTTATTGGCAAGCTGGATATTCAAGAATGGCAGTAACTCCATCAAACTTGGTTAGTGGTATCACATACTATAGGGCCCATGCACAGATTTCTTCCCTGCCACCATGACTGCTCAGTTTATTTGCCTATTGTGCCAGCACATGAGAGAGGCTGAGTGCCATGAACTGGGTGATTTCAGCTTGGTTGCTTAATGTTTCTTTTACATTGGATGATCTCTGGTGAGTGTTAACCTGTGACATAACGATGTTCACACTTTGTGACCATTCTCAAAGATCCATCCACACACCTATTTCCCATATCTCCTTTTTCTCAGTCATTTAATTTTTCTCCTTCCAGGCCCCTGACCAATCAGTCAGACCATTCACTACAGCCCATGGGTCTATATATTTTCTTATCTTGGGGTTTCCTTTTCTTTCCACACCAAATGGAACACTAGGTGGACCACCTAAAGCTCTGATCATGGGAGGACTTATCAGCTGCTTTTCAGGATAAATTTTAGTTTTCATTCACATACTGAGCCTATGCAGCTGTGAACCAAGCTCAGTCACTTTCCTCCTCTGTCAGCTAGTCATAAGAGTCCTCCTCATGTAGCCACAGGTGTGAGCTGAGGGAGGAACCTGGGGGCAATGGGGATGGATGACAGGGCTACCTGAGTATGCACTGTGCTTGTGCCCTCTATCCCTGCTCCCACGCAATCCCAGATGTGAAATTCCATCTTTTGATGGATTTCATCTAGCTCTGCCCCATCTTATGACTTGGTGAGTCTCTGAGCAATTCGCATGATGGAAAGGTCTGGTATATAATTACTTGATATCTCATGGTCAGCTGACTCATATCTCCTAAGAACTGTTTTTGAAAGAAAGTATAATTCTTCACTGCAAGTGGCGAGATCTTGCATCAGAACCCTAAGGATCTATGTTAGATTTTCCTCTTAGAACTTGCCATAAACTCTGCATTCTTTCCTACCACTCATACATGTAATAATGTAGAATCTATTGGGTATATGGCCCAAGTGGTAAAACCACTTGCTCCTAGACCTGCTACAGAACTTTCTAATGCTTTACTTTTCACAGAAAACTGGAAGACTTTGCTGTCACACAGTAATGTTTGGAAGTAGTGATTCCAAGCATGAAATATGTTGTATCTACAATTCAGAGTGGTGAAATACTTTGTGTTTTAATTTGATTGGATTGTTTCAACATTCTCCAGACTGTTGGACTCCTAAAATAATCACTGACATGGCTGGCCCCTAAATCTTCATGGGGTTCATGATCCACTTGCTGGGGTACATGTGTCTTTCTAAGGTCTCTAATGTATTTATGACTTCTTGCTACTCTGGTCCAATTAACATGATGTCATTGACATGATGGACCAATGTGCAAAATGTCTAAGCACCTGGAACAATTCTGAAGACAGTTCAGATGGTCCAGATCTCCTCTGACTAATTATGAATAGGAGAACTGGGATGTTAACATAGACTTGGGTCAAAAAAAAAATAAATGTATAGTGAGAATGCTTGTCTACTAGGGTTTCTATGGCAAAATATCATAGACTGGGTGGCTTAAACAACAGACATTTATTTCTCACAGTTCTGGAAGCTACAGAATCCAAGATCAAGGTGCTGGTAGATTTAATTCCTTGTGACAGCTCTCTTCCTGTCTTTCGGAGAGTTGCCTTCTCACTGTGTCTTCACCTGGCAGAGAGAGACAGAGAGAGAGAGAGAGAGAAATTGCGCTCCAGTCTCTCTTGCTCTTCTTATAAGAACAGTAATGCCCTCACTGGGGCCCCGAGCCCTGACCTTATCTAAATCTAATTATGTCCTGAGGGCCCCACCTCCAAATATTACTATATTGAGGGGTAGGATTATAACATATTAATTTAGGGAATACAGAAACATTCAGTTCATGACATGGGGAAATTCTGGTAAAGATTCCTTTCATTAAATAAAAGAAAGAGTCATAAAGGGAAACATCCTTTTTGTCACCATTCCTCCACCCCTGCCTCCTCCACATCCTCCCCTCACATGACCGCAGTGTCTGAAGCCGTGGCAGCCACTTTGTCACATAACAATAAACACAAGGACAGAAGGCCGACGCATTAAAAATGGAGGAAGGATGATAATCGCTCAGGGTTTTAATGGTACCTTTAAACTGCAGAACCTTCCTAGAGTTTTTGTTACTTCAAGAATATTTTTCTTATTTGACTGAAACCATTTGGATTAGTTAACAATTGGTATTATAAAAAATAAAGTCTAAAATTTCAATAGCTTAATACTATAAAAATCATGTCTCTCGTAACAGCTAGAACGGGGGTTTCAGCTGGACTACTCTCCTACCAACAATGATTCTGGAACCAATTTTCTTTCCCACGTGGCTAAAACATCTTCAAAACTTGGCTTTCATGAGTACTTGGATTCGATTTGCTAGGATTTTGTTGAGAATTTTTGCATCTATATTCATAAGGGATATTGGTCTGTAGTTTTCTTTTTTTGTTGCATCCTTTCCTGGTTTTGGTATCAAAGTTATGTTGGCTTGGTAGAATGTGTCGGGGAGAATTCCATCCTTCTCGATGTTGGAGAATAGCTTATGTAGGATGGGCACCAGTTCTTCTTTGTAGGTTTGGTAAAATTCGGGTGTGAACCCATCTGGTCCAGGGCTTTTCTTTTTGGGGAGGTTTTTTTATTGCTGTTTCGATTTCAGATCTAGATATTGGTCTATTCAGGAATTCTATTTCTTCCTGGTTGAGACTGGGAAGGCTGTGTATTTCTAAGAATTTGTCCATTTCCTCCACATTTTCCAGTTTGTGTGCGTAAAGATTTTTGTAGAATTCATAGATGATGTCATGTATCTCTGTGGGATCAGTCGTGATTTCTCCATTCTTTTCTATGGCAAATGAAATTGCTTTAGAGGAGCAATGTGACTTTTTCAAGGTAACTAGTGAATGGCAAAGAAATTGCACTGCTTTGCTAATGATCTTTTGTTGTTGTTGTTGTTTGTTTATTTATTTCAGCTTATCATAGGGGTACAAAAGTTCAGGTTATATATACTGCCCATGTCCCACCCATCCCCCCGAGTCAGAGCTTCAAGCGTGTCCATTCCCCAGACAGTGCGCATCGCACTCATCATGATCTTTTAATTTCTATATACATTGTCAATACATGACAGACTTATACTCTAATATACTGTTTTCAAACCAAAATACCCTCTTTCTAGGCTTCTTACTCCTTTTCTCCAATTATATTTCCTTCCCAGGTGCATATAGACAACATCCTTTGTTTGATCATTGTCCCATTGTTTCAGCTATTCCACTTGCCAAGTCCCCTGCCTAACTGTCCACAAATTCCTTAATTTGGGTGAATTGTTTCATTCGTCCGTGAAAAAAAAAATTATACAACTTGGAAATTGAAATTACTACCAATTATAGATCTCTACTCTCAGTTGTATTTATCATGCCACTTCTCAAGCCTTTTCATTTTAGGTTTGCTCTCTCACACTTCTTTCTAGAGTTTCAACTTTTAAAATGAATCTATCCATATGTGATCTTTTTTGAGCAGTAGGCAGAGAGGCAGGGTGTTTCTCTCTATAGCTACTTTACATTTTTCTCTTTTTTGAGGTATAATTTACATATAATAAAAGCATAGGTCTTAAGTATTTAGTTCAATGTGTTTTGACAATTGTTTACATACATGTAACAAAATAAAATGCAGAGCCTTTATGCTCTTCAAGAAATTTCCTTTATATTCTTTTCTAGTAAGGACTTCTCTTCCAGAATTTGATTGAAATGAGTTCAGGAGAAAATGGGAAAATGGAATTTGAGAGAACAACTTTATGTAACTATTCCATTCACTGAATATTGAATTGGATATCCAAGATAACTCATTTTAAGATGGGCAAAATAACTATATATAGCTGAAAACTATCACTACATAGGGAAATGTTGATGCAGGATACAGTGGGGACAATTGAAGAACTAGTATCTTAGACAAAGCAGGAGGAATGAAATGTAGTATACACATGAAGAGACTAGCTTAGGTAAGAACACACATATCTTAACTATAGCAAGATGTAAAGCAGAGTATATGGATACAGATGACATTAAATTGGTATATCTGTCAGAGACAGAATGTGATCATTTTTGTTTCTTTTTCTTTTCCTGATTCTTAATGATGACTTGGTGAAATCAGAAGCCTTGATATCAGCTGAAAATGATGATGAAGTATAATTAATTTTGGGTTTGAGACTAAAAGAAAAGAGATGGAAGAGTTTTTTTTTTGTATAAGGAAATATAAATAACAGGAAAACTTAACAGAATTGCCTAGGTTGCACTAAAGACTTATTTAGTGCAACTGGTCATGAACTTAAAGGAAATAAATCAGTATAGTTGTATGTTTTTCTCTAACAATGTTCATTCAGCTGGACAGATGTTGGGGCAAAATATGCAGAGTTTTATATGACTAGAATTGATATATTCCAGGTAGACATAATAAAGAGCAAAGAGGACAGATGTTTAAGAAACCAAGGCAAAAGGTTGATTATGATGACACATCATTGACCTAAATTGGATAAAAGAGAAGATATTGTATGAAGAAGGGAGAATGAGATGATGGTTGGATCAATGTATGGTTATACCTTTTAATTAAAAGTTGTTAAGTGATTAAATTGTGTCTGTGTATATGTGTGTGTGTATTATAAATAAGCGTAGCATTTCCTAAACATCAGAAGGCCCAAAATCTCCTTTGACAAGATTTCAAGGAATCTAAATATAATTATAATCTTCAGTTGAGCAATTGTGTTTCTAATAAGTTAACCTAGAATACAGACAGAAAAGCCTCAAGTTATTTACTTATAGAAACAGCATTGTTACTTGTAAAGAAAAAATGTATTATAAGAAAATCCAAAAGTTGTGGAAATTTTAAATAGAATAAAATTTTTGTGATGATGGCATTCTGTATAGACATTAAATAGTATGCCTTAGAATAATAGCTAATAATATGTATAAAAATAACTAGCAATTTAAAAATTGTATAGGATATGTTACAAAAAATAGCAAAGTCATAAAACTATGTAAATATCAATATATTAATATGTCAAACTTTGTGAAAAATATTTTACACAACACAGAAGAGAACACAAAAACTAAATAGTGAAGAGTAGTTAATTTTTAGATAGTAAGAATATCATGTGCATATTTAATACTTTTCTCAACTTTCTAATTGTCATATAATAAACTTATACTGTTATGTTAAGAAAATATTTTATATAATAGAAGTTTCAATAATATTAAGCCTGAATAAGCAGACATAAAAACAAAACCTCCATGTTTTCCTATTAATCACTTCCTACCATCTCTGACAAAAAAAAAAAAAAATCAGATGGGATTACCTGTTAGTTTTAGGCATTATTTACTGACTCAAGGTCCAATTTAATTTTTTTACCCAAAAGATTACTCTGAAAAATCTCAAGACACTTGAAAAATGTATTTATTTATTTATTAGAGAAGAAAGGACAGATATAAATGGGCACAGTCTAATAAATGTTTATTTATTAAATTATCAGAAATCAATAATACTGTTTTATTTTAAACAGATAAGCTGAGGAATGGTATAGAATTTGTTTAAAATCTAATTAATAACTCTATATTTATAATTTCCAATTCATCTATTTCTATAGTATTCAGGCTTCATAGATTAGGTAAAGGGTATGAATTAGATTTTGAAGCAAATGTAGAATCAACACATTTAGGACAAGATTAGTAGTGGATCTACATGCACCCTCACCTTCTAAACAGAAAGGTAAAGTTTGAGTTACTCCTCTGAACTCTCTCAAGTTCATTGCTTCCTTGGTGAAAAAGAATGAGAGAAGCCTTATTTTAGCCCTTAATACTTTAACTGAATTTGCCCATAGTCTCTTGCATATAGTTTGAGCAAAGAGATAAAAACATAATTTTTAGGTTTTATATTATCTGATATCACTAGTCCCTAGATTATGTTGAATTTATATTTGATTGACCTAAGTATTTGGATACACACTTTTTAAAAATGTCCACAAAGTAAGTACATGCTGTCCAGAAATTTAAAACCTAAAACAGACAAAGCTGCATTGAACAACAGGAATCATGTCTTCATCATTTTTATCTCTCAAAATGTTGCAAAAACAGGAGATGTTAAACATCTGTGGAATTGATTTTACTTCACTGTACATTTAATTTGCTTTAAATTTAATATATAAAACTCCATACTACAAAAAGGAGAAGACAGTGTATTTAAGTGTACTATTCTTGACAAAAGACTTCTCAAATTGCATTGAATATCAATTGTGTTAGCATAGTTAAAACCAAATGTTAAATATTATTCCATTTATAAAAATATTTGTGCAAATTTTCTCTAAGTTGTGTGTCGAGTTGAGTTTATGTATTGCTCTATTCCAGTGTCTCTGTCATAAATTCATCCATCTCTAAATGATACCACATTAGTCTTCATAAAGCGTAGGTCTAAATAATCACTCTATGCTACAAGTTCCTTTACTGGTTTTCCATTACATCTACATTCTATACCAAGAACATTCTCGGGGAATTCATCGTGCTCAGCCATGCGTCTCCAACTTACATTTCCAATCTTCTTTCCTTCCCAAGGCTTATTTTCATTCTGTCCTCCTGCCAAAATAGGCTACTCATTTTACCTAGAACATGTCCCAAATTCCCTCACTTTTGTTTTGCCTGTGCTATTCCATCTACTCTTACATCATCATTTCCTCACTTCTGCTGCTGAAATAATATCCATCCTTCAAAAGCTCAAATATCTTTCCTCATACTTTTAAACTTAATTTGATTTTTCTCACTATGAATCCCCTTAATTACTGTCTTATGTCATTTGCACATTCTACAATTTACTTTGGTTATATGGATATTTTTGTTAGCCCTTCTCACCTTTCCATAACCTACAGAAATAGCAAGAGAACTTTGCTCACTAAATATTTGTTGAATTTAGCTAGGGGTCAAGGATATTTTTGTGGAACTAGTAAATGGATAGTGTAAGAGAAGAAACAACATCTATGAATGGGCACAGCTTAAATATCCCTGAATGAAATGGAGAGGACCATACAACTTGGCTACAGAGGATGTGGCCATTATATAATAGGATGATCACATCCAATTTTGGATACAACTTTAGCTTTTTACCTTGCCAGTATACATTGTATTGGGGGAGGATCATGTTTTATCCATCTTTAAATTCATTTTCTACCACAGGAGTGGGAAACCTGTGGCCTTAAGGTCACACCTTCTAGGTCCTCAAGGGAGGCCTTTAGACTGAATCCAAATTTTACAGAACAAGTCCTTTTATATTTATTAATACATTTTTGTTTATATTTTTATTTTATCTTTAAAATGAATGTATTTAAAATAACAAAGAATAAAATAAGTTTCAACAAAATATTCCTCCTAGATTGACTGGCACAATTAGAACATTAGTAAGCCGTAGGACTAAATTGATGCCTGCTACGCTCATGATTTAGTTCTAACTTCCCCCGCCTGACTGGCACCACGACTGCATGAGGCTGGTTGGCGAGAGTTTATGGGGGTTGAGTACACCAGTCTGTTATCAACTTTTGACAACAGTGCACTGTGTTTCTGTTCGAAGTGGAATTTGTGAATAGTTGCACAGTTCAACAGTATTTTTTAATTCTTTCTGCTTAACAGCCCATCACGTCAAAGAAGACCAAGAGAATGCTGAAGGAAGAAAACAGATTTTTTAATGAGGACTGAGGATTGCAATATTATCTTGTTTCTGTAAAAGTTAAGATCATTTGCTTGCTTTGTGATAGTGTAATATCAACATTAAAGAAATCCAATGCTCATCAGTTTTATAACACTCATAAGTACCACAAATATTTTAAATTATAGGGAGAGGTGTGAAAGGTTGTATCGCAGACACTAAAAGATGAAAAGCAAAAGCAAACACAATTCTTGCAAGCAGCAATAAGACCTGGAAATAATGCCACTGAAGCAACATATAAAGTAGCTATTTACTCACGAAAAAAGGGAAGCCATTCAGTGATGTAGAAATTGTGAAAGAACCCATTATTGAAGTTGTAGGATGTTTAGACCCTGATAATGTTTCAAAGTACAAACTGCCTCTTTCAAGGAGAACTATAATTGATCAGCAGCATGAATTACTTCAATGTAACAGAACAGCTTCATGCAATACTTCAAAGGGAAAATATATATTACTCAATCACTTTGGATGAATCAACTGATACTACTGACTCAGCACAGGTTTTATACTTCATTTGGGTCTTAACAGAAGATTTTTTTTGCTACAAAGAGTTACTTGCTTTGGGCACTCTTTTTTTTTTTTATTTCAGCATACTATGAGGGTACAAAAGTTTAGGTTACGTATATTGCCCTTGCTCCCTGCTCCGAATCAGAGCTTCAAGCGTGTCCATCCCCTAGATGGTGCGCATCACACTCATTATGTATGCATACACCCATCCCCTCCTCCCTATCTGTCCAACACCCGATTAATGTTATTCCTAAGTCACTCTTGCAAACAGAACACAGGGAATAGATATCTTCAACAACTATCAAGGTAAGTTTTGTAAAGTTGCACTGAATTTGGTAAATTTAGTGAGTGTATGTGCAGACAGTGTACCTTCCATGGCAGGAAAACATGAAGGGTTTATTGCACAGATTAAAAAAAAAAAGCATTAACAGATCCAGATGCTCTCATTTCTTTTCATAGTGTCTTACATCAACAAAATCTCTGTGCTAAAGCTATTAAGTGACACTTTGTAACAAGTGATAAGTATTGTTAAATATATTCATTCTGCATGGAATAGAGTCTGCATGGAATAATCAGTTTCATAACATGCTAAAGTTGAACCATGAGGTATTCAGTGTGGATTTGCTATATCATTCTAAAAGTGTATTGGCTATCACAGGGACAGGTGTTAGCCAAAATTTTATCTCTGCACGAATAAATAGTTAAATTTTATGAAGAACAGAATCAGCATTGTGAATTATTGAAGGGAGATTTCTATAGGAATGCAGCATTTTTGTGTGTTATCTTATCAAATCAAAATGACTTAAATATTTTTTTGCAAGGTAAAACTAAGTCTATACATAATACATGCCAAAAAAAAAAATCCAGCATTTCAGAAAAAGCTATCTTTTTTCAAAACATTTCTTCTTCCAAAGGAAATTTTGGGTGGACATTTTCCTCAGTTAGCAAAGGTCAGTGATGAGCAGGATGATATATGCAAATCATATGAAGAATACACAACAGTTATAGACCTATTAATTGGAGAACACAATGAAAGGTTCACTGACTTTGACAACCATGACAAAATATTCCTCCTAGATTGACTGGCACAATTAGAACATTAGTTAAAGACACCACACTTAAATTAGCATTTCAGCCTTACCTAGTTGATATCACCAAGGCACCTCAAGATCTACAGATGGAATTGATTGAGCTCTCAGTAGATGACATTTTAAAGTCATTGTTTGATGCTAAGAAAGATCCAATTGAAATATGGGAAAATGCAGTAGATTCACATGCCTTCAGCAACATGCCCAAGAAATGCTTTCTTGCCTTTCAACCACTTATTGCTGCCAATCTACATTCTCCTACTTAACTGAAATTAAGACACCCTGAAGATCACAAATGACTGATACCATATAGAGGATCAAATGAAACTGCGGACCTCCATGGTGCAACCAAATATTCAAATGCTTTCCAACAAAAAGTAGACATATCAAAGTCATTAAAAGGTTAGTCAACTTTAAAATTAACAAATAATTTTCATATTTTGAAATTATTAAATACATAGTAGTTAGATTTTTACAGAATGTGCTTTTTTAAGTATATCTACTTGAAGTTTCTTGAATGCAGCCTTATTTGATTACAGCTAAATTAATGTGGCCTTCCAAGATGAAAAGTCTCCCAACCCTTTTCTAGCATACAGAAAGTGTTAGGTAAATATAAGTGTAATGAATGAATGAATGCCTAATACTGTAATAAGTTTAATGAATGAATGTAACATCCTAATCCAGGATGATCTCTTTCATTGAGATGTGAGTCAAGATTTTGCACTTGGAAATTAGCACAATAATAAGCCAAGATGGAAGTAGTGTTATCTACATATACTTCTTTACCCAAGATCAAAAATGCAGAATTTATTACAGAATTACTGCTATTTATACTCATGGGTGCATTCATCTTGGACCTTCCAGAAGTATTCCAGCATGCACTAACCAAGAATCCATTGACTTTTAATCAGAATTTAGAAGTTATGAGTTAAAATGTTCACAGCTATATCATCTATAGTATTTTGAGAACTAAATTGCTTTCTTTAAAAAATATTCCAGTGTTTGCCTTGCACAAAGCATGCAATCACAACATTGACTCATGACATTTTAAATTCTAATTTACTTAGAAATTTTGGAACTATTTTTATTTCAAAATGACAATTTATTGGAGAATTATTATAAAATATATATAAAAGATTAAGAAATGTGTTATAAAATGATCACCTAGAAATAATCACCATCACATATTTTGATATATATTAATATTGCTGACCATTTTATGCACATTTTATTGTTTGTTTGTTTTTTCACAAAATCAGAAACATGTCTTATATAAATTCAGTAAAGTCTCAGGCTGCAAAATCAATGTACACAAATCAGTAGCATTCCTATACCCCAACAACAGTAAAGCAGAGAATCAAATCAAAGACTCAATACCTTTCACAATAGCTACAAGGAAAATAAAATACCTAGAAATATATTTAAACAAGGAGGTGAAAGATCTCTACAAACAGAACTACAAATCACTGAGGAAGGAAATTGCAGATGATGTAAACAAGTGGAAAAACATATCATGCTCATGGATTGGTAGAATCAACATTGTTAAAATGTCCATATCACCTAACTCCAGTGAGAATGGCTTTTATCAAAAAGTCCCAAAACAACAGATGCTGGCTCAGATGCAGAGAGAAAGGAACACTTACACAATGTTAGTAGAACTGCAAATTAGTGCATCCTCTATGGAAAATAGGATGGAGAGTCCTCAAAGAACTAAAAGTACACCTACCATTTGATCCAGCAATCCCACTACTAGGTATTTATCCAAAGGAAAAAAAAGCCATTTTATCAAAAAGACACTTGCACTAGAATGTTTATTGGTGCACAATTGCAAAGATGTTTAATCAGTCCAAGTGCCCATCAATTCATGAGTGGATTAATAAAATGTGGTATATGTACACCATGGAGTACTACTCATCCATAAAAAAAATAAATTAATACCTTTTGCAACAATCTGGATGGAACTGGAAACCATCCTCCTAAGGGAAGTATTACAAGACTGAAAAAACAAACACTGCATATACTTACTATTAAATTAGAACTAACTGATCATCACTCATGTGCACAGATGAAAGTCAAACCCAATGGAAATCATTCAGGTGGGAGGGATGAGGAGGGGATGGGTGAAATCATACCTAACAGGTCCAATGTACACTATCTGGGTTATGGGCACACTTATAACTGATTCAAGCAGTACCAAAGCAATCCATGTAACCAAAATATTTGTACCCATGTGATATTATAGGAAAAAATACTTCATTGTATTTGTTTTCTAGTACCAATGAAGTACCACAGACTGGTTGGTTTAAACAACAGAAATTTATTTCCCCACAGGTCTGGAAGAGAGGCTAGGAGTCCAAGATCAATGTGTCAGCAATATTGAAATGCTGATTTCTTCTGAGGGCCCTTCCACTTGACTTACAGATAACCATCCTTTTCTGGTGTCTTCACATGATCCTTTTTCTCTATCTGTGTCCAAATTTCTTCTTGTAAGGACACTAGTCATGTTGTATTAGAGCCCACTCTAATGACCTTATTTGACCTTAATTACCTATCTAAAGACCGTATCTCCAAATCCAGTGGCATCCTGGTATACTGAGAGTTAGGACTTCAACATATGAATTTGGGGAAGACACAATTCAGCCCATAATACTTATAGATTTTTATCATTTCTTTTGGGAAGAGAATAGTAGTCCTTTTATCATTCTAAGGTATGATGGCAAAGGAGTTCAGATAGTTACATTTTATCAATCAATAAACAAAAGCTTCTACACTTCATCATTAATATTCATGAGAGTGGGGCCTGGGTCTGTCTTGCTCACTGTTGGTTAATATATTGTCTAAAATAGAACCAGTATATAGTAAACATTTGTGGATTAAATGAATAAATGAAGGAAATATCCATTTACTTAGAAACTGTGGTAATTAGTGCTAGGGAAAATCAAGGAAGTACTGTGCCACTTTCAAAGAATTTGCAATATTAAGAGAAGGATTATAACATTTGAAGTCAGATAATAAAGCCATGTTACAAAGTCAAATGTCTTCAGGGGTTAGGCAAGTAATTTAAATGTGTAAAATAACTATGATCAATAAAATAAGGAATGATAGGGAAATTCCATTAACTAGAAAATCAATATTAAACTTAAACATAATCAAATTATAGTTTATTTAAAAAAAATAGCAATAACACTGTACTTCTAAAAAAATATTTCTGAGGATTTATTTAGGACCACAGGTTATCAGTTCTTGACTCTTGTTTAGGATATGCAATTGAATTGTTTTACAAACTTACTAAAAACATAATTAAAATCAAATGGCCAATAAATAGCACAGATTCTGAAATATTGATATTATAGGGTAGGCACTCAGTGATCTGAGAAAACAGTCTAGAACTGATAGTTCAATTTTAAACATCAAACCATTTCCAGACAGAAATGTGATCTAGGTGATCTCAAAATGTCTTCACTGGTTTAAAACATGTGAGCAATTCCACGTAGAAATCTTCACCAATTAGACTGTCTTAATAATAGTCAATACCTAAATTTTTCCCAGTTATAACAATCTATATATCTGTGAATCTATATGATAGACAAATTTTATTTGGTTTCTACCCAATTTTTAAAATGTGTTTCCATTGTGCTGCAGCAGCTTATTATTCTTTACAGAGATCCTACATAGTTAAAAAAAAAAAAAAATCACTCTGGATCCTTTCCCACGAACTAACGTTATGTCTTTGTTTTTTCATAGCCACCATCAATTCCCTCCCTGTTGTGCTATTCATATGTCTCCGCCAAAGGAGTATATTTATCAGATGCTGAATGAATTCCTCTACCAAAACATATTCTTTGACAAAAAAGAAAGTAAGTGATGAGTACTTTATATTCTACATTAGGCCCAGTGCTTGATTTAACCTAGGGCTATATGTACACATAAATTTTCATGGACATAGTTCTTACATTTCCATTTTTATAGCCCTCTCAACTTTTCAGATAGAAGTGAAGGGCTATTTAATCCCTTCTCTTTGGGAGATTTAAGAATAGAATATTTGTGAACATAGCCTAACTTGCTGGCTCTAAATGTGGCTTTTTTTGAATCAGGTATTAATTTGGGAAGACATTTTAATATTTTCAATAAATATTACATGCTGGTGTTTAACATAAGAGGGATTTTTTTTCTCTCGGAATAAATTTAGCATCCTGAAAGGTTTCAGATGGTAGAGCATTCATTTAGGTGCAAAATCACAAGGTGCAGTCAGAAGCAATGGAAACCTCTCTAAAATGCTCAGTTAAGGACCCTGCTGAGCTAAAACGTCTCCACACATTTTCCTTCTCATATTTAGAAGAACTGTAAATCGCTGGAAACAGCTACTTCATTTCTGTTCTCTGGCCAGTGCTTGAATCCCAGGAGACATTCCAGGGGATAGGTGTTTGATGGCTTCAGCACATCCTCCAGAGGACTCTCCATACAAACCACAGCTGAACTGGCCGCCTTTGGAAAGAAGTTTTGAGCTAGCAATAAGACTGCATTATCTCTTCTCCCTGGAGAGAAAGATCCCTTTTGATCAAGTTTGCAGTCACCTCAAGGTCAGAAGGGAGCACCTTGCATTATGACTTGCTGGCTCTTCCCCAGCCTGGAGTGGAGTCCATCTGCCTCCCTGACAGCACTTGTTTAAACTTGAGCAGCAGCATTAAGAAGGGAGGGTCAGGAAAAGGATGAAACATAAAGAAACCCAGGTATGAATTGGTGACCAGATGTTTCAGCTGGAGGGAGCAATGCCCCAATCCATAGGTGGAAAGTCCTGTTTTTGTATTACTGAACCATACCAGTTTTCAGCACCACGGTTTTTTATGTCCTCTCAGGTTTAGGGTTCTTTCTTCTCCCTTGAGAAGCACAGTTGCAGGACATCAGGGGAATGAAGAAGGTTTCCTGCCCCACTAGAGTAGTTTTCTTCCAGGAAAATTCAAATCTTTTGATTAAACTTTAGACTAAAAATTTGCATTCAAATATCTTTAAAAGGAAGAGAATACAGTATTTTATTCTATAGTTATCTCTCTGATAGAGAATATGAAACTACATTCTATGAAGCATTTAGTTTACCTATGGAAATTTGTTACATGTACATTTCCAAAGGTTTAATAAATCACATTATCATAGATGATTAGCAAAATATTAGGTAATTAATTTTTAATTAGCAAAAATACCTCAAAATATTAGCAAATATGGCTTTTTTTTTTCCTACTGAATCTCATCACTTTCTTTTGGGAGATTTTGTTCTTTGATGATTAGCAGAAGGAGTTTCTCCAGATTCCAAAATGGGGAATATTTGAAGATCTACTCATGGGAAATGTTGCTGATTGTGGTAGAAAGGATGGTGGACTGAGAGGCAGGGAAGCTGATTTTTCTAATACTGATTCTATCACTAATATTATATGTTTGTAGCACTGAACTTATTTCCTTGCACTAAATAAATGCCTATGATTCATTTTCTTCAACTGTATGCTGGAAAATTGCCTAAACTGGAATTTTGCTTCTCAAAGCATGAGCTGCAGAGGAGCAGCTTCCACACCACTCAGGAGCTTCTTAGAAATGCAAAGTCTCAGAGCCCTGTCTGGGGAACCACTGATTTAGAATCTGCATCTCAACCAGGTTTCTCTGTGATTCATATGCACATTAGAGTTTGAGAAGCACTGTGCAGATTAACTTCAAGGACTTCTTCTTCTTCAATAATCCATAATTTCATGGAATAAAAATCTCACAGGGTACTCTAATCCTTTGGCTGGGTGTTCCAATTTAGCTCAAGGAAAGATTCATGTTCTTGCTGTTTGCAGCACTGGAGAGCAGGTGGAAAGCAGGACATTTGTTTTTTTCACATGAACATATGTGCACGGTGTTTTCATGTTAAGAAGGAAGATTAGAGTCTCCAGAGGAAGAAATGTGCATGGCCAGGACGACAGAGGGACGGAGATGACCTGTGTTCTCAGGCTGTCTTCATGAACTAGTTTTGAAATCCTGTCCCTGATTAACTCTCTAGTTTTATCTCCTTGGGTTCTTACAACTTATGTGATATTTATGTGTATTAATTTTAGTTTTAAATGTATTATACTTTTATTTCAATTCTGGGTATTTCTACAAGTTTTCAGCAGTTAGGTGAGCTATTCCTTATCAATTTAACCAAAGTATTATTCACTCTTCAAGTCTTCACTTAGATGAATTTGAAATAAACTAGGTAATTTGGACTTTGCTAAAAAATGTAGACTGTTACAGAGCGGACAACAGGTGGAGTTCACCTCCTCTCAGAGATCAGAACTGGAAAGAGTTTCAATTAACACTCTCATTTTAAACAAAAAACATAGCTAATGGTTTTTACAGTGGACACCATTCTGTCAGAATTTTAATAGACTGATGATATATTTCCTTGACAGTATAATTCCTTAATAGAATCATCTCAAATCACTTTTGTTCTGTCAAACATATGAAACATAAGCTGAGACTTATTATAAGAAACCTGGAATGATTAAACAGATGGGCTTGACTGCTATTTCTAGTCTATCATATTCCCTGTGTTAATTGTTTATGCATGACTTTGAGCATACATATCAAAAAAGAACGACCCAGTTAAGGGTTATCAGAATGGCTTTGCTCAATGTTTCTGGCTCTTCACAGACAGCTTTGCTACACAGAAAGCTCACAAAGAATTCCAGCAGCTTTGCTCTCCAAACTAATCCTCTTTACCTCCCATTACATAAACAAGACAAGTGGCTTAGTAGGATTTTCTCTCCGTCGTATTGGACTTAATTCCAAAAGTGAGACTTTAACTCTCTCAGAACTAGGGCTCTGCACTGCTCGCTGGTTTCCCTTCTCATATGGGTTTCACACAACTGGTTCTCTCTGATGTTTATTCACATGACATTACACATAGGCTATCCCTTGAGATCCAAAATTCCTCCAAAACTCAAATAAAGTAACCCAAGGTAACTGAAATTGTCAAGTCTTTTTCACTCAAGGAAAGTTTTTGTTATTTTTGCTTATTTCAGGAGCAAAATTATACTACATGGTACACAGTCA
>JAQIFY010000034.1:0-18718 GCA_028533085.1 Varecia variegata | reverse complement strand
TGCCAGCTCAGATGGGTACAGCTGGGCCAGGACCATCAGGAAAGAACTTGGTGATCCTGAGAGGGGGCCCCAGACCCTCAACCCCATCCTGAGCTGGAGCCTGACGCTTCACTCCTTCTGGGGGAAGGTCTCCTGCCCCCGTGGCTGCTCTGTTTCCCATGCTCAGCTTAGACTGGGCTCACCCAGGTGACAGAGGCCCCACCTGCTTCCAATAGGCCCCAGCCCAACAGGTATGTGGTTCCCATTCCTGCCTCAGTTCGCAGGGCCAGCCAGGGGCAGGTGAGGGAAAGGGCAGCCTCAGAGGAGCCCCTTTCTTCTCTCTTCCTTCCTGACCCCCACTGCCATGGGAGAGCATCTTTTCCTTCCTTCTGCTTTGCTTCCTCTTTCTCCTTGGCCTCTCCTCTCCTGCGTCTTCCCCATGTCTCCCTCTCAGATCTTCACGCCCCTTCCTGCCATCCCCCCACCTTCCCTTCCCTGCCTCCTGAGCCTGGACTTGCTCACCTTTCTGCCCCAGCATCCTGGGGCCGTCCCTGGGGGATGAGCTGCTGTCAGCCAGAGCCAGACCCAGTGGAATGGTGGACACCCAGTGAGGTAGCAGAGCCCTGGGCTCCCAGCCCATTCCCTGCTCCCTGCAGAGCCTTCCGTGGGGACCTGGAGGAAGGAAAGGTAGGCAGGGAGGGCAAGGAATCCCTGGAGCCTGCCTCAATTTGCTACTTCTTGTGGCACTGGAGAAGGAAGTCAGGGCAGTCCAAGTGGGGACTGTCCAGGAGGAAGAAGAGGGAGGAGAACCAGAGGTGGGGAGAGAGAGAGAGAGAGAGAGAGAGAGAGAGATTGATTGATTGATTATGCAACCTTGAACTGTCCATCACTTCATTTTGTTTTTGGTTTTGGACAGTGCCATCCACGATTATTTCCCCAAATTGTTATGCCTGGTAAGTACCTAGCATCATCGTTGTCTCCTCTTACTCTTACTGACATACATGACCTCCGCACCTGCCCTCAAGCACTTTGAGTCTTGCCTAGATTACATGTTTGCATCAGACCCGCATCCATTTTGGAGCATGTGGATGCTTGAAAAAGGCAAGAATGTTCTCCCTGAAAAAGATATCCAAAAACAGAGGGGAGGGAAGGGGGAGGGAGACAGAGAGAGACGAGAGAGAGAGAGAGAGAGAGAGACAGACAGATGTTGGCATATAATAGTGGAGACTTCCAGCACCCTGTAATGAAGACGCCCGCTGGAATTTCTAGAGTTATTTCACAACTGGCCTCTGACTCTTGTTCCCCTCTGGGCCTGTTCATCTCATTGGTCCTCCAGCGCCACCTCCCTGGTCTCCACTGCTGACTTCCTCTTCCCTTCTCCAGGATGGCCGAGAGTTTTCTCCACCAATGATCACTGACATTGAAGTCCGTGAGTTAGTAAAACCCTGCCAGGTGAGGAAGAAGAACGAAGCAAGATGTGGGGTGCTTCAAGGGAGGTTTTATCATCTGTGTAGTCTAAAATGTGTTTCAATTCCAGGAAAGCCATAAAGGATTTGAGACCCTAAAGAGCCTAATCCTGCAATTCCTGCAGCAGTAAGTGCCCCTGGGACCACAAGGAAGGGGGGGGGAGGGTTGGGACTGGCTGGGCCACCCAAGAACAGGCCTGCTCATGGGAGATTTCAAATCTCATTTGGGAAGCAGACTACAGAGGTAGCCTACCCTCATTGCTCCCCCACAGGTATTACTTGATCTTTGACTATGGAGACCGACAGGTTCTCCTGGATGCTTACCACGAGGAGGCCTGCTTCTCCCTGACCATTCCCTTCAACCCTGAGGACCCAGCTTCGTGAGTATCACGGCTGAGACTCTGCTCTGGGGCCACGTGGCTCCCGAGCAGACACAGGTTGGCTTCTGGAAAACCTGCACTGGCTGGACCACCACTTCCTGTTCCTCTTGCTCTCCTAGGAGCAGCTTGTGCGAGTACTTCAAGGAAAGCAGGAATCTGAAAATGCTCAAGGACCCCTGTGAGTGTGTGATGGGGAAGACTGGGCAGGGTAAGGGGAGGTGAAGGGGATGTTCACAGGGGCCCAGGGCCAGGGAGTGGCAGCCCCCGGATCTTTGCTTCTCCTCCCCTCACAGACCTGCAGAGACAGCTGCTGAAACACACAAAACGTGACATCGTGGACTCCCTCAGTGTGTTGCCCAAAACTCAGCATGACCTCAGCTCCTTCCTGGTGGATGTGTGGTTCCAGACGGTGAGTGCCTGCTTCTTCCTTCGGGCAGGCCCAGAAAACCAGAGGTGGGTAGGAGGTTAAGGAGAATCCTGAGCACCTGGGCTCTTCCCTTTCAGGAAAGGATGCTCGGCTTTTCTGTCAACGGGCTGTTCAAGGAGGGTGAGTGTCTCTGGAGTCCCCTCCCAGGTCCCACACTGCTCCCTGCCCCAGCCGGGCTTCCTCTCAGAACTCTCCCAGCTTCCCTGATTTCATTCCTTTCAGTCCTATTCTTCCCTCTGTGTTCTCCAGCCCCTACTCCGCCCACAGACCATCCTGGTCTGACCTAGGTCCCTGCCTGTCTGCCCCGCATGGCTCAGATGTTAAGGACACAGGCTGTGGGAGCTTGATGGCTCTCATCTGGGGTCCTTACTCTGCAAACTTGGGGCGGTCACTTAACCCTTCAGTTCCCTCATTTGCAAAGTGGGGCTAATAATACCCATCTCTTGGGCTACTGTGACACAGGAATCGAGAGAACTTGGGAAGTGGTTTTCACAGGGCCCTGGACATGATAGGGGCCCTATCACTGGGAGTGGATTCTTCCTATTGTTGCTCTCCCCATTCCCGCCACACCCTCTTGACTCCGAGTGAGCAGTTGTTCCGGTCTGGCTCCCTTGAGCATGAGTATCAAGGAAGACGCTGCCTGGGGAATGCCCTGTGAGCAAGTAAATCATGTGCAACTCTGAGGGGGTATTTTTTTGTTGTCTTTGAAGTGGAAGGAAAGTGTCAGGATTCTGTTCTTGCCTTCACCCGGACCTTCATCGCTACCCCTGGCGGCAATTCCAGGTAATTTCTGTGTTGTGGATGGGAACACCCCATCCCAGCCTGGGGCCAGTGGTGTGGGGATGTAGTGGTGTAGTCCTCGAGGTATTCTCTATATTGTGGAAGGCCAACAGGTAGATCCGAGGCGCAGTCTAGCTTAGTGTTTAAGAGTGTGGGCTCTGGAGTCCAAATATGGGTTCTCTTCCTGACCCCCAACACTCACTAACCATGTGACCTTGATCAAGTTACCTGACCTCTCTGTGACTCAGTGCCTTCCTCTGAAAGTGGGGATAAGCATATCCACTTCCTTGGGCTGTTGTGCAGGGTAAATGCAGTTGGGTTAAATCTACACATCCAGAGAAGCTGGTAGACAATCTCTCCTCTCTCCAAAGGTGGGCTCTGTGGGAGGGTTAGATGGTACCAGCCAAGGAAGCTGGGAGCCAGGCACAGTCAGGATATGGAGGGAGTTTGGTTGCTGAATGGCAATGGTTAAAAGGAGGGTCTCGTTGTTGGGGGTGCAGGGTTGTCTATATGTCCAACTGTTTGAGGGTGCATTTTTCCTCCAGTGTGTGCATCGTGAATGATGAGCTGTTTGTGCGGGACACCAGCTCCAAAGAGACACAGAGCACCTTGTCCATTCCAATGTCCACACCCTGCTCCAGCTCCGTGCCCACCCTCTCCCAGGAGCAGCAGGAAATGGTGCAGGCTTTCTCCACCCAGTCTGGGATGAAACTCGAGTGGTCTCACAAGTGAGTGCTGGGTGTGCACAGGGATAGGGGGGAGTTGGGACAGCCGGGGGGTGGATAATGGAAACTCACATACAATTTGGAAAAACACCTATGTGGGTATTTTGCTTCCAAAAACAGTGGGCCCACGAAAAATGTGTCATACTTTTATACTGATATGTGTGAAGAATTTTTAAAGTGGTATAATGCTCAAACGACTTTACCTTCCATATGTAAAATCTGAAAGACTCCACCACAACAAACTACTAGAACTAATGAACAAGTTCAGCAAGGTTGCAGGATACAATATACAGAAATCATTAGTATTTCTGTGTACTTTCAGTGAACAAACCAAAAATGAAATTAAGAAAACAAGTGCATTTACAATCGCATCAGAAAGAGTAAAATACTTAAGAACAAATGTAACAAGAGAAGTGCAAACCTTATACTCCGAAATCTGCAAAACATTGCTGAAAGAATTGAAGAAGACCTAAATAAATAGAAGGACATCTCATTTTTATAGATTGGAAGACTTGATATCGTCAAGATGGCAATACTACCCAGAACAATCTACAGATTTAACGCAATCCCTGTCAAAATCCCAGCTGGCTTCTTTGCAAAAATTGACAAGCTGATCCTGAAATTCATACGGAAATGCAGTGGAGCCAGAATAGCCAAAATAATCTTGAAAGAGAACAATAAATTAGAGGACTCACACTTGACGATTTCTAAACTTGCTACAAAGCTACAGTAATCGAGACTGTGTGGTACCAGCATGTGGACAGATGTAAGAATCAGTGGAATAGAGAACCCAGAAATAAAACCATATAGCTACTACCAACCGATTTTCAACAAAGGAGACAAAACCATACACTGGGAAAAGGACACCCTCTTCAACAAATGGTGCTGGAAAAATTGGATAGACACATGCAGAAGAAGGAAACAGGATCCCTATCTCTTACCACATACAAAAATTAACTCAAGATGGATTACATACTGAAATGTAAGACCTGAAACTATCATAACGCTAGAAGAAAACGTAGGAAGAACTCTTCTAGACATCGGCCTAGGCAAAGAATTTATGACTGAGACCCCAACAGCAGATACAGCAACAACAAAAATAAATAAATAGGACTTAACTAAATTAAAAAGTTTCTGCACAGCAAGGGGAATAATCGACAGAGTAAATAGACAGCCTACAGAGTGAGAGAAAATATTTGCAAACCATACATCTGATAAAGGACTAATATCCAGAATCTACAAAGGAACTCAAACAAATCAGCAAGAAAAAGACAAATAACCCCATTAAAAGGTGGCCAAAAGACATGAACAGAGCTTTTTCAAAAGAATATAGACAAATGGCCAACAAACACGAAAAAAATGCTCAACATCACTAATCATCAGGGAAATGCAAATTAAAACTGCAATGAGATATCACCTTAACCCCTACCAGAATGGCCATAATAAATCACAAAACAATAGATGTTGGTGTGGACGTGGTGAAAAAGGAATGCTTATACACTGTTGGTGGGACTGTAAATTACTATAACCTCTGTGGAAAACAGTATCGAGATTTCTCAAAGAACTAAAGTAGACCTACCATTTGATCCAGCAATCCCACTACTGGGTATCTACCCAAAGGAAAAGAAGTCATTATATCAAAGAGATACCTGCACCTGAATGTTTATCTGAGCACAATTCACAATTGCAAAGATGTGGAATCAACCTAAATGCCCAGCAATTGAGTGAATAAATAAAATGTGGCATGTTATATGTATACACACACACACACACACACACACACACGCACACACGCGCACACACACACCCACCACTACTCAGCCATAAAAAGGAATGAAATAATGTGTTTTGCAGCAACTCGGATGAAAGTAGAGAACATTGTCCTAAGTAAAGTATCTCAGGAATGGAAAAACAAACACATGTTCTCCCTAAGAAATGGGAGCTAAATGATGGGTACACACGGTCATATAATGGTGTAAAGGACATTAGAAACTAAGAAGGAGGGAGAGCTGGAGAGGGGTGAGGGATAAAAACCTACCTGTGGGGTGCAGTGTACACTACTCTGGTGATGGGCACACTGAAAGCCCTGACTTCGGCACTGTACAATTCATCCATATATAAAAAAATCACTTGTACCCCCTTAATATATTGAAATAAAAAGTTTTTAAAAAAGAATTGAGAGTCCACAAATAAACCCTCACATTTATGCTCAATTGATTATCATTCAGGGTGCTGAAAAAAAATCCAGTGGAGGAAAAATAGTCTTTTCAACAAATGATACTGAGACAGGTGGATATCCACATGCAAAGCAATGGGTCAAAAATCACACCATATGCAAACATTGACTGAAAATGGATCAAGAATCTAAAAGTAAGAGCTAAAACTATAAAACTCTTAGAAGAAAACTTAGGTGTAAACTTTCCCGACCTTCAATTAGGCAACCAGGTCTTAGGTATGAAACCAAGAGCACAAGCAACCAAAGAAAAAAATAGGTAAATTGTACTTCATCAAAATTAAAAGCTTTTGCATATCAACAGACACTATCAAGAAAAGTGACAAACCAGAATGGAAGAACATACTTGCAAATCACCTATCTGGCAAGAATATGTGAAGAACCCTTACAACTCAACAATAAAAAGGCAAACAACCCAATTAAAAAATGGGGAGAGGACTTGAATAGATATTATCCGAATGGCCAGCAAGCACATGAAAAACCACGCTTTTTTTGGTTTCTCAACACCGTTAGTCATTAGGGAAATGCGAATCAAACCCACAGTGAGTTACCACTTCACACCCACTAGGATGGCTTTAATCAATAAAATGAAAGAGTACAAGTGTTTGTTGAAGATGTGGAGAAACTGGAAATCTCATGCGTTACTGGTGGGAACATAAAATGGAGCAGTTGCTGGGGAAAAACATTTTGGCAGTTCCTCAAAATGTTAAACATGGAGTTACCATGTGACCCAGTAATCCCACTCCTAAGTATATGCTGATACAAATGAAAATATATGTCGATTCAAACACTTGTACAGGAATGTTTATAGTGGCATTCTTCATAATGGCCAAAAAGTGGAAACATCCCAAATGTCCTTTAGCTGATGAATGGACAAATTAATGCGGTGCATCCATAGAGTGGAATATTACTCAGTCATAAGAAAGAATATGGTTCTGATATATGCCCTGACGTGGATGAACCTTGAAAACGTTATGCTGGGTGAAAGAAGCCAGTCACAAAAGGCCACACGTTGTATGATTACATTTATATGAAATGTTCAGAACAGGCAAATCCATAGAGAGTGAAAGCAGAGTAGTGGTTGTCAGGGTCTGGGGGAGGGGGGAGAATAGGGAGTGATCTCAAAGAGTTGAGGAGTTACTTTTTGAGGTGATAAAATATTTTGGAATTAGATAGTTGTGATGGTTGCACAATCTTGTGAACATACTTAAAAGCACTGAATTATACACTTTAAAATGGTGAGTGCTACGGTATGTGCGTTATACCTCAGTGAAAAGGAAACTTGTATTTTAAATTTGCCATCTGTTATTTCCTCAGACATCTTTCTTTATCAATAAGTATTAAACTCCCTTGTCCATTTAAGCACTGCTGTTGTCCTGCTTTGAATTCTAGTGGACATGAATGTCAGCGATAGACGTGTTGGTTTTCACTGGGTCTTTCTTTCTTCATCATTACAATAGTGCTCATATTGGTACATGTGTCCCAGCAAAAAAGTAGCATAGGTGAAGTGGTGGCATTGCATGGTCAGCGTGTCCATCCTGGGGTAGTAATGGAGATCACCTGTTCTTCTCCCACCCCAGGTGCCTACAGGACAACGAGTGGAACTACACCAGAGCTGGCCAGATCTTCACTCTGCTCCAGGTGAGGTCCAGGAATCAAGCAGGTAAAAGATGGATGTCTCTGGGCTGTCAGGAAGGCCAAGAAGATGGAGAGTGGGTGGCCTGGGGGTGGAATTCAGGACACCTGGCTCTTCTGACGTCCCGACCCCTTCCCTTCAGGCCACGGGCAAGATCCCAGAGGAGGCCTTCCAGCAAATCCCATGAAACGAGTCCTTGGATGTCGTCTTCGTCTCCATCCACATCATTTCTGTTTCTCTTTTCAACAGCCTAAGGGCACGCCCATAACTGAGGTTGGAGGCCAGGCTGACCAAGAAGCCAAAGTTAACTTGTAGGCCAGGTCATGTAACCACCCGAAGAGCCAGTTGTTCTGTGTATTTTCCCCACTCGTGATCACTGTTTATTTTTATAATAAAGAATGATGTTGCATGTTGTACGTTGTGTTTCCTGGATTGCTCTTCCCCTGCCCCAACCAGAAGCCCATGGGGCCAGGACTGAAAGGCCCTGCCACCCCCATTCGCCCCTGGCTGGCCTTAGCAGGTACATCAGGCTTGCCTTCATAGGCAGTTTGCCAATAAATCCTGATGAGAAAGGACACACGCTGCTTCCAGAGAATGGCCTTTGGAGACAGCAGGACTCTGTCAGACGCTCTCCCTGGAGGCCTGCAGAAGCAGGCATGTTACCTGACGTAACAGGGGCTTTGCAAGGGATACCTACTGGCTAGTGAGGGCTGTGGAAGGCAGGAAGGATGGCAGGCAGGAAGGAGAGGACTCACACATTTTGCTTCTCATGCTTCATCATTTGAACGTTTTCTAAGACCATACCGTGATCAGTTTTATGATTTGCATGCAGGTAAATAATGGGAAATGGGCCTTCTCACAACTCTCGCCATTCTTCCATCTGTCTTCCCATCCACCGTCCCCCCCGCCCCCCCCTCCGCTACCTGAAGGTGCACTGTGCGAGCAGTCTCACGTTAGCACCTGCAGGGGTGAGGGAGAGTCAGTTGTCTGCCCAGCGCATTCCTCAGAGAGCTGACACCAGGCGAGCCCATGTTCTTGAGGGGGTTGACCACTTGTTTTCACTTCTAAACAAACAACAGTAGCACAGAAGCTCACGTTATGGGCAGTTCTGTGGGACCTCTCTCAACAACTGGCAATAAGCAGTTCCAAATTATAGGCAAGAGTTGAACGGGGCATTGTCACAACTTACTTTCCATGCTTCTGTAATGCTTGCACTTTAGACAATAAGCAGGCATAACTTTTGAAATTCAAATAATAGCAGTACAAAGGTTTCAAGCTACAGTCCTATAAATGATGACAGAGGTGAGGTATCACTTTTCAATTCTTTATGTACTTGTACATTAGGTAGCCACATGTTGCAGTGTGAATTTCTTAAAACTATGAGCTAGGGGGGTAGTTGCCATTACATAGAGAATGATGCCAACCTTGTTCTTCGTGTGGTGCCTCCATGGTCAAAGACAAATTCCTGAACCTCTTTAAGCCTCAGTCCTCTCACCTAGGGAACCGAGAGCACAAAGCACGCTTCTCAGCCTCGTTGTGAGGATGAGAGACACATGCTATCCATAAGTTGTAGCATCTGGCCCAACTCAGGCTCCCCGAGTTGCCTGGGTTCCCTTGCAGTCAAGAACCATGGACCCCACCCCTCACCCCATCGCACGGCTCCTGTACTTTTTCTCTCTACATGATCAGCGATGCCACGGTTTTGCAGTTACTCATCCTCCCGCCAATTCCCATGATTCCCTTTGGTCCCACACTCTGAGCAAATGCTAACACTGAAGCGCCTATCTCTATCTCTATCTCTATCTCTTTCTCTATCTCATCTCTATATCTCTGTCTCTATCTCTGCATGTGCATATGTGAGTGTGTGTGTGTCTGTGTGTGTGTGTGTATAGAGAGAGAGAGAAAGTGTATGGATAGTGATGGATGTGTTAATTTAATTGTGGTAGTCTTGACACATGTACATATATCAAATCATTAAGCTGTACATCTAGAATATATACAATTTTATTTGTCAATCATGCCTCAGTACAGCTGGAGAAGAGTATTATAGGCAATGTTATGTCAATGAATTTGACAGCTAAAATGAAATGGACACAAAATGTATCTGCATTATGGTTCCATTTATATAAAAATGTGTGTACATATATATTTATGTGTACATTCATAATTGAATTGTTCCAAATTATTCTAATGAATGATTATGCCAATTTAAGTGCTCAGAACAATGCATGAGAGTACCCGTAGGACCCTCCAACCTCAGAAATCATCTTGGAAAGCAAGCACTTTGCCTCATCATTTACAATTCCAAGAACTTGTGCTACAGGAAAAATTTGCAGACAGAGAAGTGTGTGGGGGGGGTGGGGGCGAGGACATTTGAAATCTTCTCTGTTGTTTGTTTAGAAGTGAAAACAAGTGGTCAACCCCCTCAAGAACATGGGCTCGCCTGGTGTCAGCTCTCTGAGGAATGCGCTGGGCAGACAACTGACTCTCCCTCACCCCTGCAGGTGCTAACGTGAGACTGCTCGCACAGTGCACCTTCAGGTAGCGGAGGGGGGGGCGGGGGGGACGGTGGATGGGAAGACAGATGGAAGAATGGCGAGAGTTGTGAGAAGGCCCATTTCCCATTATTTACCTGCATGCAAATCATAAAACTGATCACGGTATGGTCTTAGAAAACGTTCAAATGATGAAGCATGAGAAGCAAAATGTGTGAGTCCTCTCCTTCCTGCCTGCCATCCTTCCTGCCTTCCACAGCCCTCACTAGCCAGTAGGTATCCCTTGCAAAGCCCCTGTTACGTCAGGTAACATGCCTGCTTCTGCAGGCCTCCAGGGAGAGCGTCTGACAGAGTCCTGCTGTCTCCAAAGGCCATTCTCTGGAAGCAGCGTGTGTCCTTTCTCATCAGGATTTATTGGCAAACTGCCTATGAAGGCAAGCCTGATGTACCTGCTAAGGCCAGCCAGGGGCGAATGGGGGTGGCAGGGCCTTTCAGTCCTGGCCCCATGGGCTTCTGGTTGGGGCAGGGGAAGAGCAATCCAGGAAACACAACGTACAACATGCAACATCATTCTTTATTATAAAAATAAACAGTGATCACGAGTGGGGAAAATACACAGAACAACTGGCTCTTCGGGTGGTTACATGACCTGGCCTACAAGTTAACTTTGGCTTCTTGGTCAGCCTGGCCTCCAACCTCAGTTATGGGCGTGCCCTTAGGCTGTTGAAAAGAGAAACAGAAATGATGTGGATGGAGACGAAGACGACATCCAAGGACTCGTTTCATGGGATTTGCTGGAAGGCCTCCTCTGGGATCTTGCCCGTGGCCTGAAGGGAAGGGGTCGGGACGTCAGAAGAGCCAGGTGTCCTGAATTCCACCCCCAGGCCACCCACTCTCCATCTTCTTGGCCTTCCTGACAGCCCAGAGACATCCATCTTTTACCTGCTTGATTCCTGGACCTCACCTGGAGCAGAGTGAAGATCTGGCCAGCTCTGGTGTAGTTCCACTCGTTGTCCTGTAGGCACCTGGGGTGGGAGAAGAACAGGTGATCTCCATTACTACCCCAGGATGGACACGCTGACCATGCAATGCCACCACTTCACCTATGCTACTTTTTTGCTGGGACACATGTACCAATATGAGCACTATTGTAATGATGAAGAAAGAAAGACCCAGTGAAAACCAACACGTCTATCGCTGACATTCATGTCCACTAGAATTCAAAGCAGGACAACAGCAGTGCTTAAATGGACAAGGGAGTTTAATACTTATTGATAAAGAAAGATGTCTGAGGAAATAACAGATGGCAAATTTAAAATACAAGTTTCCTTTTCACTGAGGTATAACGCACATACCGTAGCACTCACCATTTTAAAGTGTATAATTCAGTGCTTTTAAGTATGTTCACAAGATTGTGCAACCATCACAACTATCTAATTCCAAAATATTTTATCACCTCAAAAAGTAACTCCTCAACTCTTTGAGATCACTCCCTATTCTCCCCCCTCCCCCAGACCCTGACAACCACTACTCTGCTTTCACTCTCTATGGATTTGCCTGTTCTGAACATTTCATATAAATGTAATCATACAACGTGTGGCCTTTTGTGACTGGCTTCTTTCACCCAGCATAACGTTTTCAAGGTACATCCACGTCAGGGCATATATCAGAACCATATTCTTTCTTATGACTGAGTAATATTCCACTCTATGGATGCACCGCATTAATTTGTCCATTCATCAGCTAAAGGACATTTGGGATGTTTCCACTTTTTGGCCATTATGAAGAATGCCACTATAAACATTCCTGTACAAGTGTTTGAATCGACATATATTTTCATTTGTATCAGCATATACTTAGGAGTGGGATTACTGGGTCACATGGTAACTCCATGTTTAACATTTTGAGGAACTGCCAAAATGTTTTTCCCCAG
This sequence comes from Varecia variegata, assembly GCA_028533085.1. NCBI lineage: Eukaryota > Metazoa > Chordata > Mammalia > Primates > Lemuridae > Varecia > Varecia variegata. The sequence goes on along the minus strand of JAQIFY010000034.1, from coordinate 6,664 downwards.
CAACTGCTCCATTTTATGTTCCCACCAGTAACGCATGAGATTTCCAGTTTCTCCACATCTTCAACAAACACTTGTACTCTTTCATTTTATTGATTAAAGCCATCCTAGTGGGTGTGAAGTGGTAACTCACTGTGGGTTTGATTCGCATTTCCCTAATGACTAACGGTGTTGAGAAACCAAAAAAAGCGTGGTTTTTCATGTGCTTGCTGGCCATTCGGATAATATCTATTCAAGTCCTCTCCCCATTTTTTAATTGGGTTGTTTGCCTTTTTATTGTTGAGTTGTAAGGGTTCTTCACATATTCTTGCCAGATAGGTGATTTGCAAGTATGTTCTTCCATTCTGGTTTGTCACTTTTCTTGATAGTGTCTGTTGATATGCAAAAGCTTTTAATTTTGATGAAGTACAATTTACCTATTTTTTTCTTTGGTTGCTTGTGCTCTTGGTTTCATACCTAAGACCTGGTTGCCTAATTGAAGGTCGGGAAAGTTTACACCTAAGTTTTCTTCTAAGAGTTTTATAGTTTTAGCTCTTACTTTTAGATTCTTGATCCATTTTCAGTCAATGTTTGCATATGGTGTGATTTTTGACCCATTGCTTTGCATGTGGATATCCACCTGTCTCAGTATCATTTGTTGAAAAGACTATTTTTCCTCCATTGGATTTTTTTTCAGCACCCTGAATGATAATCAATTGAGCATAAATGTGAGGGTTTATTTGTGGACTCTTAATTCTTTTTTAAAAACTTTTTATTTCAATATATTAAGGGGGTACAAGTGATTTTTTTATATATGGATGAATTGTACAGTGCCGAAGTCAGGGCTTTCAGTGTGCCCATCACCAGAGTAGTGTACACTGCACCCCACAGGTAGGTTTTTATCCCTCACCCCTCTCCAGCTCTCCCTCCTTCTTAGTTTCTAATGTCCTTTACACCATTATATGACCGTGTGTACCCATCATTTAGCTCCCATTTCTTAGGGAGAACATGTGTTTGTTTTTCCATTCCTGAGATACTTTACTTAGGACAATGTTCTCTACTTTCATCCGAGTTGCTGCAAAACACATTATTTCATTCCTTTTTATGGCTGAGTAGTGGTGGGTGTGTGTGTGCGCGTGTGTGCGTGTGTGTGTGTGTGTGTGTGTGTGTATACATATAACATGCCACATTTTATTTATTCACTCAATTGCTGGGCATTTAGGTTGATTCCACATCTTTGCAATTGTGAATTGTGCTCAGATAAACATTCAGGTGCAGGTATCTCTTTGATATAATGACTTCTTTTCCTTTGGGTAGATACCCAGTAGTGGGATTGCTGGATCAAATGGTAGGTCTACTTTAGTTCTTTGAGAAATCTCGATACTGTTTTCCACAGAGGTTATAGTAATTTACAGTCCCACCAACAGTGTATAAGCATTCCTTTTTCACCACGTCCACACCAACATCTATTGTTTTGTGATTTATTATGGCCATTCTGGTAGGGGTTAAGGTGATATCTCATTGCAGTTTTAATTTGCATTTCCCTGATGATTAGTGATGTTGAGCATTTTTTTCGTGTTTGTTGGCCATTTGTCTATATTCTTTTGAAAAAGCTCTGTTCATGTCTTTTGGCCACCTTTTAATGGGGTTATTTGTCTTTTTCTTGCTGATTTGTTTGAGTTCCTTTGTAGATTCTGGATATTAGTCCTTTATCAGATGTATGGTTTGCAAATATTTTCTCTCACTCTGTAGGCTGTCTATTTACTCTGTCGATTATTCCCCTTGCTGTGCAGAAACTTTTTAATTTAGTTAAGTCCTATTTATTTATTTTTGTTGTTGCTGTATCTGCTGTTGGGGTCTCAGTCATAAATTCTTTGCCTAGGCCGATGTCTAGAAGAGTTCTTCCTACGTTTTCTTCTAGAGTTATGATAGTTTCAGGTCTTACATTTCAGTATGTAATCCATCTTGAGTTAATTTTTGTATGTGGTAAGAGATAGGGATCCTGTTTCCTTCTTCTGCATGTGTCTATCCAATTTTTCCAGCACCATTTGTTGAAGAGGGTGTCCTTTTCCCAGTGTATGGTTTTGTCTCCTTTGTTGAAAATCGGTTGGTAGTAGCTATATGGTTTTATTTCTGGGTTCTCTATTCCACTGATTCTTACATCTGTCCACATGCTGGTACCACACAGTCTCGATTACTGTAGCTTTGTAGCAAGTTTAGAAATCGTCAAGTGTGAGTCCTCTAATTTATTGTTCTCTTTCAAGATTATTTTGGCTATTCTGGCTCCACTGCATTTCCGTATGAATTTCAGGATCAGCTTGTCAATTTTTGCAAAGAAGCCAGCTGGGATTTTGACAGGGATTGCGTTAAATCTGTAGATTGTTCTGGGTAGTATTGCCATCTTGACGATATCAAGTCTTCCAATCTATAAAAATGAGATGTCCTTCTATTTATTTAGGTCTTCTTCAATTCTTTCAGCAATGTTTTGCAGATTTCGGAGTATAAGGTTTGCACTTCTCTTGTTACATTTGTTCTTAAGTATTTTACTCTTTCTGATGCGATTGTAAATGCACTTGTTTTCTTAATTTCATTTTTGGTTTGTTCACTGAAAGTACACAGAAATACTAATGATTTCTGTATATTGTATCCTGCAACCTTGCTGAACTTGTTCATTAGTTCTAGTAGTTTGTTGTGGTGGAGTCTTTCAGATTTTACATATGGAAGGTAAAGTCGTTTGAGCATTATACCACTTTAAAAATTCTTCACACATATCAGTATAAAAGTATGACACATTTTTCGTGGGCCCACTGTTTTTGGAAGCAAAATACCCACATAGGTGTTTTTCCAAATTGTATGTGAGTTTCCATTATCCACCCCCCGGCTGTCCCAACTCCCCCCTATCCCTGTGCACACCCAGCACTCACTTGTGAGACCACTCGAGTTTCATCCCAGACTGGGTGGAGAAAGCCTGCACCATTTCCTGCTGCTCCTGGGAGAGGGTGGGCACGGAGCTGGAGCAGGGTGTGGACATTGGAATGGACAAGGTGCTCTGTGTCTCTTTGGAGCTGGTGTCCCGCACAAACAGCTCATCATTCACGATGCACACACTGGAGGAAAAATGCACCCTCAAACAGTTGGACATATAGACAACCCTGCACCCCCAACAACGAGACCCTCCTTTTAACCATTGCCATTCAGCAACCAAACTCCCTCCATATCCTGACTGTGCCTGGCTCCCAGCTTCCTTGGCTGGTACCATCTAACCCTCCCACAGAGCCCACCTTTGGAGAGAGGAGAGATTGTCTACCAGCTTCTCTGGATGTGTAGATTTAACCCAACTGCATTTACCCTGCACAACAGCCCAAGGAAGTGGATATGCTTATCCCCACTTTCAGAGGAAGGCACTGAGTCACAGAGAGGTCAGGTAACTTGATCAAGGTCACATGGTTAGTGAGTGTTGGGGGTCAGGAAGAGAACCCATATTTGGACTCCAGAGCCCACACTCTTAAACACTAAGCTAGACTGCGCCTCGGATCTACCTGTTGGCCTTCCACAATATAGAGAATACCTCGAGGACTACACCACTACATCCCCACACCACTGGCCCCAGGCTGGGATGGGGTGTTCCCATCCACAACACAGAAATTACCTGGAATTGCCGCCAGGGGTAGCGATGAAGGTCCGGGTGAAGGCAAGAACAGAATCCTGACACTTTCCTTCCACTTCAAAGACAACAAAAAAATACCCCCTCAGAGTTGCACATGATTTACTTGCTCACAGGGCATTCCCCAGGCAGCGTCTTCCTTGATACTCATGCTCAAGGGAGCCAGACCGGAACAACTGCTCACTCGGAGTCAAGAGGGTGTGGCGGGAATGGGGAGAGCAACAATAGGAAGAATCCACTCCCAGTGATAGGGCCCCTATCATGTCCAGGGCCCTGTGAAAACCACTTCCCAAGTTCTCTCGATTCCTGTGTCACAGTAGCCCAAGAGATGGGTATTATTAGCCCCACTTTGCAAATGAGGGAACTGAAGGGTTAAGTGACCGCCCCAAGTTTGCAGAGTAAGGACCCCAGATGAGAGCCATCAAGCTCCCACAGCCTGTGTCCTTAACATCTGAGCCATGCGGGGCAGACAGGCAGGGACCTAGGTCAGACCAGGATGGTCTGTGGGCGGAGTAGGGGCTGGAGAACACAGAGGGAAGAATAGGACTGAAAGGAATGAAATCAGGGAAGCTGGGAGAGTTCTGAGAGGAAGCCCGGCTGGGGCAGGGAGCAGTGTGGGACCTGGGAGGGGACTCCAGAGACACTCACCCTCCTTGAACAGCCCGTTGACAGAAAAGCCGAGCATCCTTTCCTGAAAGGGAAGAGCCCAGGTGCTCAGGATTCTCCTTAACCTCCTACCCACCTCTGGTTTTCTGGGCCTGCCCGAAGGAAGAAGCAGGCACTCACCGTCTGGAACCACACATCCACCAGGAAGGAGCTGAGGTCATGCTGAGTTTTGGGCAACACACTGAGGGAGTCCACGATGTCACGTTTTGTGTGTTTCAGCAGCTGTCTCTGCAGGTCTGTGAGGGGAGGAGAAGCAAAGATCCGGGGGCTGCCACTCCCTGGCCCTGGGCCCCTGTGAACATCCCCTTCACCTCCCCTTACCCTGCCCAGTCTTCCCCATCACACACTCACAGGGGTCCTTGAGCATTTTCAGATTCCTGCTTTCCTTGAAGTACTCGCACAAGCTGCTCCTAGGAGAGCAAGAGGAACAGGAAGTGGTGGTCCAGCCAGTGCAGGTTTTCCAGAAGCCAACCTGTGTCTGCTCGGGAGCCACGTGGCCCCAGAGCAGAGTCTCAGCCGTGATACTCACGAAGCTGGGTCCTCAGGGTTGAAGGGAATGGTCAGGGAGAAGCAGGCCTCCTCGTGGTAAGCATCCAGGAGAACCTGTCGGTCTCCATAGTCAAAGATCAAGTAATACCTGTGGGGGAGCAATGAGGGTAGGCTACCTCTGTAGTCTGCTTCCCAAATGAGATTTGAAATCTCCCATGAGCAGGCCTGTTCTTGGGTGGCCCAGCCAGTCCCAACCCTCCCCCCCCCTTCCTTGTGGTCCCAGGGGCACTTACTGCTGCAGGAATTGCAGGATTAGGCTCTTTAGGGTCTCAAATCCTTTATGGCTTTCCTGGAATTGAAACACATTTTAGACTACACAGATGATAAAACCTCCCTTGAAGCACCCCACATCTTGCTTCGTTCTTCTTCCTCACCTGGCAGGGTTTTACTAACTCACGGACTTCAATGTCAGTGATCATTGGTGGAGAAAACTCTCGGCCATCCTGGAGAAGGGAAGAGGAAGTCAGCAGTGGAGACCAGGGAGGTGGCGCTGGAGGACCAATGAGATGAACAGGCCCAGAGGGGAACAAGAGTCAGAGGCCAGTTGTGAAATAACTCTAGAAATTCCAGCGGGCGTCTTCATTACAGGGTGCTGGAAGTCTCCACTATTATATGCCAACATCTGTCTGTCTCTCTCTCTCTCTCTCTCTCTCTCTCGTCTCTCTCTGTCTCCCTCCCCCTTCCCTCCCCTCTGTTTTTGGATATCTTTTTCAGGGAGAACATTCTTGCCTTTTTCAAGCATCCACATGCTCCAAAATGGATGCGGGTCTGATGCAAACATGTAATCTAGGCAAGACTCAAAGTGCTTGAGGGCAGGTGCGGAGGTCATGTATGTCAGTAAGAGTAAGAGGAGACAACGATGATGCTAGGTACTTACCAGGCATAACAATTTGGGGAAATAATCGTGGATGGCACTGTCCAAAACCAAAAACAAAATGAAGTGATGGACAGTTCAAGGTTGCATAATCAATCAATCAATCTCTCTCTCTCTCTCTCTCTCTCTCTCTCTCCCCACCTCTGGTTCTCCTCCCTCTTCTTCCTCCTGGACAGTCCCCACTTGGACTGCCCTGACTTCCTTCTCCAGTGCCACAAGAAGTAGCAAATTGAGGCAGGCTCCAGGGATTCCTTGCCCTCCCTGCCTACCTTTCCTTCCTCCAGGTCCCCACGGAAGGCTCTGCAGGGAGCAGGGAATGGGCTGGGAGCCCAGGGCTCTGCTACCTCACTGGGTGTCCACCATTCCACTGGGTCTGGCTCTGGCTGACAGCAGCTCATCCCCCAGGGACGGCCCCAGGATGCTGGGGCAGAAAGGTGAGCAAGTCCAGGCTCAGGAGGCAGGGAAGGGAAGGTGGGGGGATGGCAGGAAGGGGCGTGAAGATCTGAGAGGGAGACATGGGGAAGACGCAGGAGAGGAGAGGCCAAGGAGAAAGAGGAAGCAAAGCAGAAGGAAGGAAAAGATGCTCTCCCATGGCAGTGGGGGTCAGGAAGGAAGAGAGAAGAAAGGGGCTCCTCTGAGGCTGCCCTTTCCCTCACCTGCCCCTGGCTGGCCCTGCGAACTGAGGCAGGAATGGGAACCACATACCTGTTGGGCTGGGGCCTATTGGAAGCAGGTGGGGCCTCTGTCACCTGGGTGAGCCCAGTCTAAGCTGAGCATGGGAAACAGAGCAGCCACGGGGGCAGGAGACCTTCCCCCAGAAGGAGTGAAGCGTCAGGCTCCAGCTCAGGATGGGGTTGAGGGTCTGGGGCCCCCTCTCAGGATCACCAAGTTCTTTCCTGATGGTCCTGGCCCAGCTGTACCCATCTGAGCTGGCA